>JANHZT010007245.1:21803-33709 GCA_032468215.1 Stegonotus admiraltiensis | reverse complement strand
ACCCACCCGGTGACAACAAGCAATCAAACAAGTCGCTTGATAGACTCTATCCTACTCTGGTTCCCCAGGCCTGTTGGCAAAACCAGGTCTTTAGGGCTTTGCAAAAGAGTGTCAAAATTGGGGCCAGTCTAATCTCTGCAGAGATGATGTTCCAAATGGAAGAACCACCACAGAGAAAGCCCTTCTTGTCCTCTCAGATGTACCTCCTTAGGAGAAGGAACCCACAATATTCCCTGCCTCCCTGCTCTGATGGGTCATTTGGATGTAAATGGCAAGAGATGGTACTTCAGATTCCTTGGTTCCAAGCCATGGAGCCACTGCATTTTCACCCAATTGGAGGTTCCAGATTTTTTCAAGAGCAGCCCTATGTTGAGCACTAATACCGGTATCAAGTACCAGTATTCTGAGAATAATTTTAAATGTTTAAGAAACTAATAAGAAAGGAGCATTTCATTTATCTGCCTTTGAAGCTATCTACTGTTTGTATTCTAGATATGATTAACATATGACAAATGGAAGAAATTTTGGATTCAGAAAAAGGAAACTGGACAAGCATCAAAGAATTTATTCTTCTAGGTTTTGGAACTCTCTCTGAGTTGCAGCCTCTCCTTTTCTGTTTTTTCTTGGTGATTTATTTGATGACAGTAACTGGAAACCTTCTCATCTTTATTTTAATTGTGACTGATCAACACCTCCACACCCCAATGTATTTATTCCTGGCTAATTTGTCTTGCCTGGACACTTGCTATAGTTGTAATTTGCTACCTAAAATGCTGGCCAGTTTGCTGACTGATAAGAAAACTATTACTGTTATTGGGTGCCTAGCCCAATATCACTTTTTCTGTCTTTGTGGAACCATAGAAACATATATTTTGACTGCAATGTCTTATGATCGCTATCTTGCAATTTGTAGACCCTTGCACTATGGCTCTATTATGAATACAAAATTTTGTTTCCAGCTTATGGTAGGAGCATTGGTAAGCAGTTTAATATTTAATGTAGTTTTTGTAGCTCTCATGAGTCAATTTTCTTTTTGTGGGCCTAATGTCATAGACCATTACTTTTGTGATTTTCGTCCACTGGTGAAACTGTCCTGTACAGATACTGTTCTAGCTGAATACTTCTCTTTTTGCATATCCATTATTTTTGTAGTTATTCCATTCCTGTTGAGCATTATTTCTTACACTTGCATCATAGCTACCATCATCAAAATTCAGTCCACCACTGGAAGGCAAAAGGCCTTTTCAACCTGCTCTTCTCATCTTATGGTGGTTTCCCTCTTTTATAGCACATTGATCATTGTCTATACATTGCCAGATATCCCTTCTCTCAGACAATTCAACAAAATATTTTCTATTTTCTATACAATGATGACACCTTTGTTCAATCCCCTTATCTATACTTTGAGAAACAAGGAAGTTCACAAAGCCCTAATACGACTTTTTGATAAAATTATAATTCTTGGTCTTTCTTTTCACTTCTTTAATTAGCCAAAGTTTTACTGGGGAAATGAAAATTTGGTATCAACAATAGGATGATAATGTATTCTCTTTAGCAGTATTACTTGGGAATTCAGAGTAGATTATGGAGGGAGAAGGTTGTTTCCTGCCAGATTGCTCTTCTCTCCATATTGCTGAGGTAATTCTGCCTTAATTCCTGTTGCCTTTCCATGTATTTCCATGTATATTTGAATGTATATATGTTTGTGTAGCTAGATGATAGATAGACAGACAGACAGACAGACAGACAATGTGTATGCATATGTATATATGTGTATCTATGTATCTGATTTTAATTACAGTAATGAAAACTAATGCAGACTGAACCCAAACAGAGAAAGATAACTAAGAAGAGAGTAAAAGGAAAAAAAGAAAGAATAAAAAAGAAGAATACAAAGAAAAGGAAAAAGTGGAAGAAAGAAACAAGAAAGAAATAATAAAGAAGTTATGTTCAATCTTTATTACAAGTATAAACAAATATGACAGCTCTTTATCACCATATAGTTAAAAACAGAAATGTCTTCTTCTCATAATGTATTTCTTATCTATAAGCAACTTCATAAAATATAAAGTTTTCAATTCTATTGCCAGCAAAAATAATAGTAATCTGTAAATGATTGCCAGAATGTCATTAACAGGTGTCTTATTTTAACATTGATCAAATAAACCTGCTTTATATTGTTTTTACCTCTGAAAATCTTAATCTTTAGTTCATTAAAATATTCTTGTGGGAATTGATCTCTCTTTAAGGCTTTTACAAACCTCTTTTGTAATCCAGTAAAACGACATCCATATCTTTCTCTTGTTTATAATTTGTATTTTCTCTTTTATTTTTAAAACTTCACCCACCTTTGTTTGTATATCCAATAAAGAATCAGTATTCTGGTTACTCTTTTGATCTGCAAGTCCTGTTTCCACATTAAAAAATACCTTCTGTTTTGTACTCCACAGTTTTTTTAATCCAATATTTGATTCCCCTATTTCTGTGTCAGATAAGTTTTATGTCATTTCTTTAAACATTATC
The DNA here is from genome assembly GCA_032468215.1 of Stegonotus admiraltiensis. Taxonomy (NCBI): domain Eukaryota; kingdom Metazoa; phylum Chordata; class Lepidosauria; order Squamata; family Colubridae; genus Stegonotus; species Stegonotus admiraltiensis. Next base: position 31,186 of record JANHZT010007245.1, on the reverse strand, counting down.
AATCCATATAAACAGAAGCCATGGTGGCACACTGGTTAGCAATAACACTTAGACTTATAAACTTGTTTTACAGTACTTTTACAGCTCTCTCTAAGCTGTTTTACAGAATCAGCATATTGCTCCCAACAGTCTGGGTCCTCATTTTACCAACCTTGGAAGGATAGAAGGCTGAGTCAACCTGGAGCCTGAGAATCTTACTGATAGCATTCGACAGAATTAGCCTGCAATACTGCATAGCCATTGCACCACCATGGCTCTTAGAATGCAGTATTGCAGGCTGCCTACAGACATGATCCTGATGAACTTGAGGTTGACTCAGTCTTCCATCTTTCAGACATTTGTAAAATGAGAACCCAGATTATTGGGGGCAAACTGCTGAAAGAGTGCTGTAAAGCATATGGAGTGGTATTAAGTCTAATACTATTATGGCTATTAATTTTTGGTTCAATTCTTCAAAGATCTCCTTTAATATTTCAACAGTTACAGTGTCTATGGAGATTCTCAGTCATCCACTTCATGGTTGTCCCAGAGCTGCTTTTAAGAAGGCAAATGGATGTTTTTTGTTTTTTCTTTGAAGACATTTCATGAACTGAAGAGACTTCTTGGATGGGAAGAAAAATGTCTTCAGGGAAAATACAAAGAAAGTCTAATTGGCTTTTAAAAAGCACTTCTGGAACAACTGTTACAGTGCTTTGTTCTTTTTATAAATTCCCAAAGTAGTTCTTCCTCCTCTTTTTGCTGACATTTTTAGTCCACTCTAGTGGACTCTAGCGTTGAATTTAAATCATAAGGTTTCTAATCTTTGTTACGATTCTTAATAGACAAAATAATAGACAAAATAATGAAACGCTGTTTATTTTATATAATTAGTTTATTAGTTAGTGCAACTTACAGTAAAATGTTCAATATTCCAAATTTATCTGAACACTTATAGTTAAAAAAAATGTTCAGAAATTAAGAATGAGGATGAATTCATTGTGATTTTTCAAACTTGTCATTTTTGAAAAACTCTTCTTTAAGTTGTTAGATAAATGATTTCTAAAAAAAAAGATTACAAGTGAAACCAGCAAATGTAGTGTCCTGTAAAGGATTCTGCTGTTGTTGAGAGCTTGCTGATTAATCTCTTTGTTTCCTATCATTCAAACTGATATAATGAGGAACAGCTGTCCAGAGCACGTGAGTGATTTCCCACCCTCTCCTTGTTCTGAAAGTTTCCAAAGAACCAGTCCGCTGGCCAGTTCTTTGGCTTTTGTTGTCTCTATTCTCTAGAGTAGATCAATGTCAATGTTGTGGCGTCACAGCAGTGTCACCTGATGTATCAGGACTTCCTCCCCTTCACTAAAGTGGGCAGGGGTGGGGCCAGCACGTGACACATCCGGCCTGCAGGCGGCGAGTTTGACAGCCCTGTTCTAAAGAGACTAGTTTAATTCACTGTACCTTACCAAATTCTCCTATTTGAGAAATTTCTTTTTGAATGGATACTTGATTTGAAACATTGTTGTTATTTTTCATCTTCCTTTGTTGTCAATATATATATATATATATTTCTGCGTTCAGTTTTTCATTGTATTATATATGTTGTTCCTGGTTTAAATGTGCTTTAGTGGCTTTAATAATTCTAACAAAAAATAAGTGAAATTGTGCTTGATATTTTTTTTCAAAAAGAGAGCTTTTGCTACCACCCCAGTCATTATACACCACATCAGGTCAATGATTCCAAGTTTCAATGAAGATTCCAAGAAGAAACTTTTTTTAAAAAAAATGAACTACAGAAAAATATAGGAAGATTATAGTGCAATATAAGAAAATTTGGAGAGAAGAATAAGCAATAATTTCTAAAATTGAACTATCTAGCAGTCATAGCACAAACAATATGGTCTTTGAGGACAGTGTATCATCTAAATGAGGAAAACAAATGCAAAACGTATGGTCCTTGCCTTTTCCTTGATAGAGGATGACTAATGAATAAGCCAAATTTTCAAAATGCTGATGACAGAATGGATTTTATTTTTCTGACTGAATGTGATCCTTTGTACTCTCAGGATGACTTGCCTGAAAATTTTCAAATGCTCAGTAGTAGGAAGCTCTAAATAACACCGAAATCCCAGGGAGAAATCTCCCTTTGGGTGTATAACTGAGTTGCACCAGTAAACCAGAAAATCAATATCAAATCTCCTAGGATTAATTAATGACGTATTGATAGAAACACTTCTATATTATAGCAGCCAAAGCTCCAGCTTGCCCAGCTCCTTCACAAGTCATTTGGAGAAAAATCAATACTGAATCTTTGTGCAATCAATCATTAATATAGTGGAGGGAAATTCCAGTTTCAAAGCAATTATACATTGGAGAAGAATGATGCAATGTATAATTTTTCATGGCAGCCTTTTTCATTACAGCTTGAATGGCTTAGCAGATTGAACTAAATCATAATAAGTTTTCTCAGCTTGATCTGTGAAGTTAGCCTTTGTGGTTTGTAAACTTTTTACCACATGTGTGAGCTGAGATTCTGTTAAATGCAACGTGTAAAGCCATCCCAGGGAAGATGAGTCCAAATGAATGGGACTCTTTTTCTCTTTGTGAAAACATATGATATTTTCTTTGAAGAAAATAACCTTCTGGATGCTTAAAAAGATACTTCCTTGTGCCACTGGTGACCTTATTATGATTTACTATGCAGTTTCAACTTCTGAATTGATAACATATGTAAAATTTTATTTAGGAGTGGCTGAAGAAAAACATTTGGTCTTTTTACCTAGCAAGAGATCAGTTTATCATTTTCATTCCTGTAAAGTTTTATTATTGATAAGGGAATTATAAGATAGTGTTGTAATAAAATGCAGATCTTTCCAGCACTGCAGTTGGACAATTAATAGAGTTCTATGAGTAATATTTTCTTTTTTATGCCTTTGTTTTAGTGTTGATTCATAGTTACTGCTTGGGTAAATTCCTCTTATAAAGCTTTATTCAAATAGGTGAAAATATATATATTAAAGTTTAGTGTTAAACATTATTTGTGGTAAATACCAGATTATTTGATTAATACTACATTTTATACTGTAACTATGTTTCACAGTACACAGTCTTCCCCCCTTTTATTCTCAAATAAGCATGATTATAGTGTGTTTAGTGTTCCATAAATCTTTTACAATGTATTAGGTATGTTATTAAGTCCAGTCAGCTTTCCTTTGGTATGTTTCTTGGTCAGTAATGCTATCTCTCTCTTTTTTTTAATTCCAAGATTAAATTATTACAAAAAAATAGAAAGGATTGTGTGGAAACAGTTACTGCATATCTATAATCAGAATCATTTTGGATATATGTATCACAAGAAATATCCTAGGAAAAAAATGTGTAGCTTTTAAAGAAAGGGATCCAAATGTCATAGAATTATTTATTTCAAATTGATCACATTTTAGAATTTCAGGGAGGTATACTTGGGAAAGGAAAGAGAAATGGAAATGTTTGATTCAATTAAACTGCTCTCCAGCATAGGCGTGAGATAAAAGTATGATTTTGCTACTTGTGGTGTAAAATCTTAGTCACTCTGTTATTTGAGTGAAATAATAATGAATAACAGCTAATAACATTTACAAAATACATTTAACAAAATTTAAGAAATCACAAGGAAATTTAGCATAGAACTGCCTTTCAACATGACTGTTTCTTGACATATGTTCTAGATTTGATTGACATTTGATACATGGAAGAAATTCTGCTTATTGAAAATGGAAACGAGACGAGTGTCAGAGAATTTATCCTTCTGGGTTTTGGCAATTCCCCTCAGCTGCAGCCTTTCCTTTTCACATTCTTCTTGATGATTTATCTGATCACAATAACTGGAAACATCTTAATCTTTCTGCTTGTTCTGGTTGATCAGCAACTTCACACACCAATGTACTTCTTCCTGGCAAATTTGTCTTTCTTGGACACTTGCTACAGCTGTATCTTGCTGCCTAAAATGTTGGTCAGCTTGCTGACTGATGAAAGAAGCATTTCTGTCCATGGATGCCTAGTGCAATACCATTTTGTGTGTCTTTGTGGAACTACAGAAACATACATCTTGGCTGCAATGTCTTATGACCGCTTTTTGGCAATTTGTAGACCTTTACGCTATGCTTCCATTATGAACAATAAGCTCTGTTTCCAGCTTATGGTTGGGGCATGGATAAATAGTTTGGTATTTGATGTGATTCTGGTGAGTTTTACCACTCAATTATCCTTCTGTGGGCCTAATGTCATAGATGATTACTTTTGTGACTTTCGTCCATTGCAGAAATTATCATGTACTGACACAAGTCTCATTGAATTAATTGCTTTTTGTGAAGCTGTTATTTTCATAATCATTCCATTTCTGTTGACCATTGCCTCCTATGTTTGCATCATTGGCACCATCATCAAAATCAAATCCACCACTGGAAGGCAAAAGGCCTTTTCAACCTGCTCCTCACATCTCTTGGTGGTTTCCCTCTTTTATAGCACATTAATCATTGTCTATGTGTTGCCAGACACTGCCTCCCTCAGACCCTTGAATAAAATATTTTCCATTTTCTATACAGTTATGACATCCTTGTTAAATCCTCTTATCTATACTTTGAGAAACAAAGAAGTTCACAAAGCTGTGAAAAGGCTTTTTAATAAAATATTAATATATCACATGAATCATCTGAAAATTTCAACATCTCTTCACTTCATTAGTTTGAAAAAAATTAACTGTAGGTTTTAAAATCTGATGTAAGTAAGTGGACACTAATTAAAAGTTGTTTATATTTTATATCTTTTGTCATCAGAATGTAGAAATTCCTTTTCAGTCTCTTATTCTTGAGATATTATTTATATCTCTATTATTATAATATACTGTATGATACCATACTATGATTTATTACATCACATTTTTATTTCAGCGTGTTCCATCATTTAGGTTTCTTAGGAAAATACTTTTGTACATTTATTAGATAAAGGAATTTGCATAGAATGCTTGGGTCTTTGTTTATTGAGTCTTTGAGTTATCCTTTACTGATGTAAACTTGTCTCCTGTTGTATCACTCTATCCTGTTAATTTCTGAAAGCGAGGCTTGGAGTCTAATTGAACCCAAATGGACCATTGAGTCTGGACACTGTCTACCTGAATAAAATGAGAGGCTTTGTCAATTTCTCTTCTAATCAGGAATTGTACAGTGCGATTTTTGTAGTGGGTATTGCCTATCTAAAACATAAAACATTTATCTTCATTAGGATTTCAGAACTGAGATTTGAATATTGCTCTCCCATAGAATGTGAATTTAATTCAGCCACATAATGGGAAGATGCATTATGATTCCAAATTAGTAGACTGGTCTTGTATGAGTGCACATTTTGCAATATTGAGGTCAAATAAACACCTCCCAATAGCTTCTTGGAAGCTGTTGGAAATTGAAATGTGTGGCTATTGTATAAGAATTATCATTATAATTATTTGGTGGTATTCTGAGATGCTGTAACATAGAACCAAAGAGGGGGGAGTAAATATATGAATTGGATGAAACTTGTCCTGTGGGAAGGACCTTGGGAGTTGGGGGAAGAGCTACAGTGAGGGTAATGGTCAGATAATGTGGGCATGACAGATATCTCACAAGAGACTCTCCCTAGTTTCTTGGATTATAAAGATGATAGTGGAGAAATTTAATTTCAGATTTACAAGGGTTTTTTTAAATAATCCTACAATAAAGTACATCTCATAATTCTATATGTGCTTCTTATCTGGATTACTTTATAAGACTGACAAAATTTGATGTTTCTTTGGCATATGCTATAATTTCTTTCATTCTTTCATTTCATATAAAATTCTTTCATTTTGATTGTACACCGCCCTGAGTCCTTTTGGAGAATGGCGGTATAGAAATCAAATAAATAAATAAATAAATAAACAAATAAATAAATAAATAAATAAATAATTCAATTGTTATTATATGTCTGACAACACACCTGCAGACTCTCAAGAAGTGTTACCTGAGAAAGATTTAAATTACTTTTTCAAAGTAATAAGCTGTGTACAAGACAGAAATCTTAAGGGGAAATAATTAATGTAAAAATCCCTTTTGGATTTAGGAGGCTGGTTATGTTTTATAATTTTCCAGAAAACTAGAAGATTAATTTCAAATCCCCCAGTGAACTCATTTGAAGTTCTAAGGATACTTTATTAAATAGTAGTTACCAAGTGCCATTTTTTAATGCTGCAATTTAAAGATATATCACTAGCGCTAGTGAGGGTTAGGATATCTGTGAAATTTATACTCACTCAAGGCAGGTAGGTTCTAGTCTCAGACACTTCAAGAGTTATTTTTAAATAATTAGAACATGAAGACATCAAATTAACTCATGTATATGTAATATGTATGTATGTGTATGTATGTATAATTTGATCATTTTTGTTTTAAATGATTTATAAACTTGATGTTTCTTTCTGTTTGTACTGTGACTCAGGACCAAGTATTTATTTTAAATTTATTTCTTTAAAGGTCACAATTGGGAGAAACAAGTATAATAAAATGTTAATAATCTAAATTTAATTCAATTTCAAACTATTTTCATATTAATATTGTCTAAATTCTGATTCTCAATAAAAATGTTGAAGTGATGATTAAGAAATGTGTTCAGTTAGCATTTAGGTAGCATAGTAATCCTGCCTCTCTTTGAATTTTTGGAAGATGATCTCTGGTCTACTATTTGGACTTGTCCATCTTTGCAAATGATCTTTGCCCAAAGATGCTACTTAGAATTACAAATGATGTGATGACCAATAATGATATTTTAACATATCAATGATAATATTTTAATAAAATAATATTTAGCTGCTCTTGAAATAAATTGATGGAAGATAAGTAGCTAATTAAACATAACAATGGAATATTTTATACTAAGCAATATGATACCCTTTTTGCGAAAAGTCCAATAGTAAGCAGAGAAGGATATAGTTATCTATTTCTTTACATATGTACAAATATCTACTCCACATATAATTCAATTTACTCAGCAAGCAAGATATAAAGAAAAAATATTATAAAAATAAGATGGAATTTATGTTATCAACTAAATCTAATGTAAGACTTGATCACAAATCAGCCTGGCTAGCCAAACTAGCTAAATCGTTGTTCCTTTACAACAATGTCAATCAGACAAAATTTGACCAACTCAAGATTTGTTGAATTTGCATTATTTCATTTGCCAACATGATTAATCAACAGAATCTTTAAGTGAATTCATGATTGTAATAAAATGGATTCTGCAGCAAAACATGAAGAAAATCAGTCCCAGCATACAGAAAATAAAACTCAGAATTATCTTTCCTCTGCTTAGTTCTTTGATAAAATCTTTTATGTTTATTCTTATAATCTGTTTCTGTTGATGTACAATTAATGCATTAGAAACTGAAAATATTAATGTAGAAGGATCCTAGACAAATAATACAATGATGTTCAGAAAATTCGTTAGTATCTTTTTTTAACATCATTATTTTTGGAGAAAAATGCAAAAGACTGAACCTCTAACCTTGCTGTAATTTTGGCTTTGGGGAAGTAGTTGATGGGACTAACATTTACATTCATTGTTGGTTTGTTTCTTGTAATTCTCAATTTTTCAGGTGTTTTGATATTAAAAGAAAAATATAGGTGAATTCTGATGTAGAAGAACCTTCTGAAGTTAATTATTGGAATGATTCCACCGATCACTAAGAATTCCATAGCGATTCATTGTAGATGAATTTCATCCACACTACTGGCTACTTTTTGGAAGTGTGGATTAAGGGATCCAGCGGAAATCTCAGACACATGATTTTCAGATTGTACTGTACTTTTGAATGTGATGCAGTCAACTAAAAAAAATGCTGGCTTCAGAGAAAGGCAATCAATCGGACATTGTAGAATTCATCCTCTTGGGTTTGGGGAATTCTGTTCAGTTGCAATTTATGCTTTTCTTACTTTTCTTGTTGATTTATGTTGTGACAATAACTGGGAACTTCCTCATCATTGTGCTAGTTGTGGCTGACCCATGTCTTCACACCCCTATGTACTTTTTTCTTGGAAATTTGTCCTGTCTGGAGACATGCTATACTTCAAGTATATTGCCAAAAATGTTGACTAGTTTGTTAACAGGAAAGGCAACTATTACTGTGAGTCAATGTCTAGCCCAATATTATTTCTTTGGCTCTTTTGCAACTGTAGAAACATATCTTCTTGCAGCAATGTCTTATGACCGCTATTTGGCTATATGTAGACCTTTCCTTTATGGTTTGATTATGAGTAGGAAGCTGTGTGTTTATCTTATGGCTGGGTCATGGTTAAATGGGTTAGTAGCTAATGGTATCACTTTGCTTCTCCTTAGTCAGTTATCCTTTTGTGGCCCAAATGTCATTGACCATTACTTTTGTGACTTGACTCCACTTGAAAAACTATCCTGTACTGATACAAGCTTTCTTGAACTCATTGTTGCTCTCCTTTCCTTCATTGATGCTGTCATTCCATTTATTCTGACATTCACATCATACATATGCATCATCATTGCCATCATAAAAATCAAATCCAGCACTGGGAGGCAAAAAGCTTTCTCAAACTGCTCCTCTCATCTCATGGTAGTTTGTCTTTTTTATGGCACTATTATCATTGTCTACATGTTGCCAGATACCCCCACTCTGAGACACCTCAATAAATTTTTCTCCATATTTTATACAATTTTGACTCCATTGGTGAATCCCATCATTTATACTTTAAGAAATAAAGATGTTCACAAAGCTTTAGGATGGGTTCAAAAGAAATTGAGAATTTTTGGAAGAAGTTATTTCTTTTGTTTATAGACAGAACACCTATAAAAGAGTTGCTAAATAAGAGATATACCCCCTTTTTTGCTATTGACATACAGTTTTAACTGTTTTTCTATAGGAAAGTAGAGCTGGGGCTGGCAATGCAACATTATTGGAGTGGATGAATTAATCTATATAGAGGGAGAGCTTGGGTTTTTTCATAAGTGTTTTGCAAGGTTTGAAGGGCCTTATAATATAATTATTTTAAGCTTAATACCGTAAGTTTGCCATAAGCATGAAGAACAGAGAGCACAAAATTAGCTATCTGGCTTATCAGGTTCTGATAGTTTTAATCATCATAGAGCTTTTTTTTTTTTTTACTAATTCCTTTTCTGTATCTAAATTCTTTCTTGAGGAAAATACATAAAATTTATTTCCAATTCTGTTGTGATCTTTGTTTCTTGTTGGAAGAATCACTCCAGAAAATAACAGTTAATGTATAACAATTGCCTTGTTTATTGTATAAAAATATGAATAGTTATCCCTTTTGTTGTTGTTCTCAATTCCAACATAACACTCTCTCTCTCTCTCTCTCCCTCTCTCTCTCCCT
>JANHZT010007244.1:33389-44456 GCA_032468215.1 Stegonotus admiraltiensis | reverse complement strand
CCTCATTTTACCCACCTTAGAAAGGATGGAAGGCTGAGTCGACCTTGAGCCTGGCGAGAATTGAACTCACAGTAATTACAGGCAGCTGGAAGTTAAATACTGCCCTTAGTAGGAGGCATTAGTCTCCTATGCAACTCAGGCTCAAATCCCTAGAATTGCACAGACTTTTTACTTAGTTGCTAAGCATCACTTGAAGTCACAAAATGCTGAAGTAATACTGAATAGTTATTGGCTTAAGGGATCTCAAGGATATGGCTTTCAGAAAGGAAAGGGACTTAAGTTGTACTGAGACTGGTTTTCTGTTCTTTTGCAGCTTATTCGGCCCATCAATGCAATGCAGGAGCTTTGCAGATTAATGAAATCTTTCGTTAGCACAAAAGGCAATCAGTCTGGGTACTCTAGTAATTACGTAGCAGGGACTGGACTGCTGCCTATATCGTCTGAATTCTGCTACCGTCTTGGAGCCTGCCAGGTTGTAATGTGTGGCACCGGGATGCAAAGGTGAGAATTCAGAAAGGAGTGGGATCAAGAATGAAGTGCAAACATTAGCTATATTCAGTGGTGAAATCCAGTTTTTTTTTACTACCGTTTCTGTGGGCGTGGCAGGGGAAGGATACTGCAAAATCTCCATTCCCACCGCACTCCATGGGAAGGATACTGCAAAATCCCCAGTTCCACCCCACTCTGGGGCCAGCAAGAGGTAGTATTTGCCGGTTCTCCAAACTGCTCAAAATTTCCGCTACCGTTTTTCCGGAACCTGTCAGAACCTGCTGGATTTCACCCCTGACTATATTCCTATCCATATCTTCTAAGCTCTTCTTAAACATCCGTCCCATGCCTTTGAATAAACTTGCAGGAAAATGTGGGGGCACGATGGCTCAGCGGTTAAAGACACTGAGCTTTTCAGCTGGAGAGCTGACAGCCCGGGTTCGAGACCCGAGCTCCGTGCGATGTGATGAGCTCCAATTACCTGCCCCAGCTCCTGCCCACCTAGCAATTTGAAAGCATGCAAAGTGCAAGTAAATGAATAGGTAACGCTTTGGTGGGAACAGCGTTCTGTGCACCTTTGGCATTTAGGCTTGCTGGCCACATGACCATGGAAATTGTCTTCGGACAATGCTGGCTCCCTTGGTTAAGAAATGGAGATGAGCACCATGCCTTCGAGTCGGACATGACTGATTGGGAAACCTTTACTTTTTTGCAGGAAAAAAATGTAGAACAGGATGGGGAAAGTTTTTTAATCCATGTCCCACACTTGGGCTTCCCGTGGTATCCTTAGGGTTGCATTCCCTAAAGAAGGCAAGAGCAAGATAGAATAAGTGGGACCAGGGCAAAGAATTGGTAGGGACTGTAGCAAACCCAAAGGTAATAGAATTTCATGGAAATGTGGAGATAATTAAAATTATAGTATTTAGTAAATGCATAAATGTAATATTCAATCATTTTACCCCTATGACAATCGAAATGCATAATTTGGTGACATGTTTTGAAGGAGTGGGGCTGGTGGCAGCTAAAGGTTATAGATATCCACGGATGGGGATAAATCAGCTTTTCTGACCAAGTGTTGAGTTTCTGAATGCAATGCTCTTTATTGTTACACTATTAGGAGCACACTTTGTGTGTCATTGGAACAAGCAGCAATATTGGCTCGAAGTCATGGACTCTTGCCCAAGTGTATTATGCAGGCAACAGACATAATGAGAAAGCAAGTGAGTATTAATGAAGCATCCAATAAGTAATATTAGCAACCATAAATTTCCAAATGGGACACTGAATATGTATATTTGTATGCACTACACAGAATTTTTATATGCAGAGTATCTACATCATTTAATGATACTAGAGGTAATAAAAATGACATGCTTATGATAACTATTTACAAACCTGTCTTGCTTTAAGCAAGACAGAAAGGTTTTGATTTCCCAGATGTTAGCAAATTACTGTTTTGAGTGTCCTTCATTACTGGCTCTGCTGATAGGGGTTTTGCAAAGTGGCAGGGAAGCAACATCTGAAAAACCACAAGTTGCCCATCCTTGGTCTCAAGAGAGAAGTGCAATATGCAGAATATCCTCATGTACCCACTTGGGACACTTGTCAGTGTGCTATGGTATTGTCACTCTCTCACTAGCAGCTGCCAAACATACTGAAGACTATCATCTTATGTAAGCACAGAAGGCTACTTTGCCAGTTCCCTCTTTTCCAGAACTGCTTTATGGCTATGAATAGATTTTTCAAATGGAAATAGCGTATTTCTACTTTGGTGTTCCTCCAGAGCCATACATAACTACTTTTGTATGTTTTTCTTTATAGGGACCAAGAGTTGAAATCTCTGCAAAAAACCTGAAAGTGATGGATCAGATGCCGCAATCTGCACCCCGGTAGGTAGCTAGGTTCAATAGCAGTAGCACTTAGACTTATATACCACTCCAATCTGGATCCTCATTTTACTGACCTCAGAAGCATGGAAGGCTGAATCAACCTTGAGACAACCAGGTTTGAACTCCTGGCAGTGAGCAGAGTTAGCCTGCAATATTGCATTCTAACTACTGTGCCAACATATGGCTCTTTTAAAGAATCTGAAAAAAACTTTTGGAATGCAAAGTATTGATGAAAGATCAAACCCTGAGGCACCACTGGGATGATTTAAAAGCCAGAATTATTAAACGCAGAACATAAAATTGGACTGTTTGATCAGGGATAAATAATCTGTTTGAAATTATTCACCTGAGGGGTAGGACAAGAAGCAATGGGTAGAAACTAATCAAGGAGAGAAGCAACCTAGAACTAAGGAGAAATTTCCTGACAGTTAGAACAGCTGATCGGTGGAACAACTTGCCTCCAGAAGTTGTGAATGCTCCAACACTGGAAATTTTTAAGAGGATGTTGGATAGCCATTTGTCTGAAGCGGTGTAGGGTTTCCTGCCTAAGCAGGGGGTTGGACTGGAGGACCTCGAAGGTCCCTTCCAACTCTGTTATTCTATTCTAAATGAGTAGAATAACTCATTTAGTAACTTCTAATGGCTATTTCTGAACCAGGACTAAACAGATGAAGATTTCTGGATTACATATATAAATGCAAGTTATGTTATAGGAAGGAGAGGGCTTTTTGTTTGTAATTTTAAAAGAGGGTGAAAAGTTTTATTAGTTAGTGCTCAGTATGCTGAAGGTTGAAAGTTACTTCTTTATTACTGTACTTCGCTTCTTCTTCCTTTTTTTCTCTTTTTTTCCCTTTCTCTTACAAAAAAAAAAGAAAAGAAAAGAAATTGCAAACTTTTTAAGTACATCACCATAACTACCAAAGCTGAGAAGCTGGCTTGTGTTATCACTCCGAAGATGCTGACAACATTCACTTTTCTTTTGTATTTTGTCTGAATTTTCAATATACTTTTTCAGCCCATTTTGCTGTTACCTGTTAGCAAGTCATAGCAGACGTTGTCTATATTTCAAAGGCAAAGTAGTATTTTGCACGCAAAATATAGTTGGAGTAAATGTTTATGGAGATTCCCAGTCATCAGGTCATGGTTGTCCCAAAGGTGCTTTTTGAAAAGGCAACTGGACTTTCTCTGTTTTTCCTTGAAGATGTTTTGCTTCTCGTCCAATAACCTTTTTCAGTTCTGGACTGAACTGAAGAAGCTCCTTGGCTGAGGAGAAAAATGCTTTCAAGAAAAAACAAAGAAAGTTCAGTTGCCTTTTCAAAAAGCACCTTTTGGTATAGTTGAAATCAGAAAAACTTGCTCTTAACTACTAGGCAGCTGCTGAAACAGTAGAGGACAAAATAGTCCAATGACCTAATCAACATGAATTAGTTTTGCATATTCATATCACTGAGCATTCCAGAGGGAAAAAAGCATTCAAACGAATTTTTACATTTCACAGGTGAATTCGAGTTTACTTTTAATTATGTATTCCTTTGATGGAGGTAATTTAGCACACCCCTGTCCCAAACAGAACCTGACTTTTACCCCTGGCATTTGCGGGCCACTTGAATGGAGTCACCTCTTGATTTATTATGGTGTAGGTCACCAATTTACAGCCTGTGTTTTATGTGTATATATTGTGTACATTTTAAAGTTATGTGGTCCTTTTTAGGTTTATACTTTGCTTTTTGTGGTTGTACATCCCCCAAAGTCATGTTATTGAGTTGCACAACCTCATAAGTCCAGTGATAAATAAAACAAGTAAACAAATAAGTAGATTGTCTTCAGATATTGTGGACTGCATCCTAATTCCTCACCAGCTTGACTAAATGTATGAAAGTTACGGGCGTATTAAGGTCTGGAGGGCAAGACATTGAGTATGGCTGTTTTAAAACAATTTGGTTTACTTTAGTCTGCCACATTATCCTTAAGGATCTTTTTGTAACACCAACTTCTTTTGTCACCTTTTTACAGAATCTACCAGTTATGTCAACCACCTGCAGATGGAGACTTGTGAGAGGAAAGGAAACATATTATCTTGGAATCACAGAAAGGTTCAGCAGACAGCAATTCTGCCTGAGTACTGTCTTATGCCAATGGTGCTGAGTCCAGAAGACAGGGAACAGTCCCGATTTCTATTTTTTAGGTACTCTAGTGCACTAGGGACTTCTATTTCCCCTTGTCTCCTGCAAAATTACGAGAGCAGGCACGCTTATCGTTTCTGGGCTCGATGCAGAAGTTCTTCAAAATTAAATCTCCAGGGAAATGGATGGAAGAATCACCTCTCTCAGGTTGCCTGACATGGAACATTGTGGATTCTGAATTTTGGATGGGCACAGATGATCCAAGCTAAAGCAAACCTACCTGCCATGGTGTTTGGACTACACAGAGTTTCTAGCAAAATGTTGGCCAGTTGCCTTGAAATAAGAGTCTCACAAACACTCACTTGCACTTTGAAATTTTGAATGGCACACATTCTCTGGTTTGTTCAAAGAATTTTTCACTTCATATTAATATAAACCAAGCTCAACTCTATAAAATACACATTCCATGAGACTTTCTACAAGAAATTCCTTTTAATTTTTACTGTAAAGTTCAGAAGTTAACACATTAAAAAAAAAACCTAACGGTCCATTATGTATTCTGGAAATACAGTTATATTTTACCAGTGAGAATAACAATGAAGGATTTTTTTTTTAAAAAAGTTGTTACAAAAGAGAAGCAAGACGCAGCTATTTGCTTCAATAATTTAAACATATGAAGGTTTTTGAAGCAAGGACAGAAATATACTTATTTATGTGGCATAGAAGATCTGTTTTGGAATATGTTACTATATATGCAAGATTTAAATAAAAAAGTATTTGTTTCAAAGGGGCCAATAGACTGGTAGATATGTAGTATTTTACTGAAAATATTATTGTGATATTTAAAACTGCAGTATTTAAGTAGACTTTAATCAGTTTTTTTTAAAAAAACAAAATAGAATGCAAGTAGGTTGTAATTTAAAACAAAAATTTGGTTGTGTATATAATGTACTTAATTTTTCCCAATTTTAGAAATGTCTTTAGTTTGATCAGGATGATTACTAGAATGGTGATTTAAATTACCATCTGCAATGTATTTTTTTTCTAAAGAAAAAAGAAAAAAAAGAGCAATCTCAGGCCAGAAATAATGTTTTTGTGGAGTGTGTGCCTTAAATTAATTATCCAAGTCGATCAAGTGACTAGGATAAATTAAGAGGAATAAGACTAATTCTTGTCTATATCAATAATAATTTAACAGCATAATATGCTGTAAAATGCATATTTCTGGGCATGCATAGAAATTCCTTAAAGTGACTTACGGTATTTAAGGCATGCAGAAAAGAATTGCGTGGTGGGGGTGGGGGACTTTGAAGAGGGCATTTAATAAGCTTCAGTGTTTGCTAATAATCAAAACTTTATTTTTATGTGTCACACTGAAAATGGCTCCTCTGCTTCTACTCTGGGTGAGGAAGTTGATGAGGAAGAAACATGCTGTCATATCTGAATTTATTTGAGATTCTAGTTAAAAGTACAGTTTCATTTCTGATTGGTGCATAAGACATATTAGAATAAACGTCATATAATTAAATGGCCAGCAGATGGCAGTCTTAGGCTTCCTGGTGAAAACCACTGTACTAGTCCTCTCCCCGAAAATGGATTTTAAAAAAATCCAAAATCCTCAATTGAAAAATAACGTTTAATAATTGCTTTTAATAAGTTACTGAATGGAATTCATTTAAAGTTAGTAAAATTTTCTGGAAGATTTTCTCAGCAAACTGGAGTAATCATCTTGTCCATGCTGCTTGGGTGCTATAATTGAAATATAACAGTTTATTCTCCCCATTATATACAGTAGCATGGTGAGCATCCAAATATAGGCTAATTTAAAATAGTTTATCCATGATAGAGATTAATATTTTACATGAAACTTTCTCAGCAAATTGCATCTTAGGTGTACAACCCACAAAGGTGACTGTCTATTCATGATTGCTGAGTTAGGGAAAAATTAGATTGGAATCTTAAGTCTTGCATCAATTAATCTGCATGGCCCAGCATCAATTAATCTGCCTTGTGCCCTTCAGTTTCATTGAGACCATTGTGAAGATTGATTCATGTAACTAATATTGGGGCCTAATTAGAATGTCAAGAATGTTATTGTCGCTCTTGTCTCCCACACACCCCATTGAATGTAAACATCATGCACCATAGGTTCAGCTGCCAGACTAATGTACAAGCATGAAACGCCTTATGGGATAGTTAAGGATTCCTTTCAAAGGAACCGGTCGCTTTGCTGTTCGCCTAATTCACATCTTTCATCTTCAAGCCTACACATTTTGTACTGTCAAGGATATTGTACCGTGTTTCCCCGAAAATAAGACCCTGTCTTATATATATATATTTAACCCTGAAATAAGCGCTTGGCCTTATTGCCATGTGCTCAAAAGCCCAATTGGGCTTATTAGAATAGAATAGAATTTTTTATTGGCCAAGCGTGATTGGAGACACAAGGAATTTGTCTTGGTGCATATTCTCTCAGTGTACATAAAAGAAATGATACATTCATCAAGAATCATAAAGTACAACACTTAATGATTAACTTAATTATCAGGGGATGTCTTATTTGGGGGGAAACAGGATACAATGGCATGTGAGAATTCACCAAGGCTGCAGTCTATATTCTCTAAGCATTGTCCAGCGCACAGAAGTGAGCATACGGAGGGGAAAGTAGAATCACATCTCTTGCAATAACATTTGCACATTTGAAGAATGCCTGTAAATCAGAACCAGGTACATATCATGACATTGAAAAGGTCACAAGGCCTTGGGATAGGTTCAGTAGAAGAACAAAAGTGCAGTGCCAGATACTAACTACAGAGAGTAGTTAGTGTAGAGTTGTTTTTGCTACTCCAGCTGAACCCAACTACCATGTCCTAAATTCAGTCTTTTAAATCTAATTCGCCAGATAGGCTGGATGTCAGCTCCCAGAATCCTTAGCTGTAGTAGCCATTGCCTAGCAATGCCTAAGTAGCTGATGTCACACACTGTTGCTCTGAAGGTGGTTAGACTTGAGTAGCATGGTAAGCGGTAGGTGAAATTCTCCTATGCAATTACATGGAACATCCATTGCATGTTTTTCATGGTTCCCTCCCTTGGAAGCCTGCAACTGACAGTTCCCCAATCACAGCACTGAAAGTAGCTCCTGGAAACTCCTTTACTCATCTCTGTCACACAGTAAAGGGGCAATCACTTCTCTTTATAATAAACTTATATGGGGGTCTTTCTGAAGACATTGGTTTTGCCAATCTGGGGAAGTAACAGAACCTATTTTTATAGCAATATGTAACTGGCATTTTCAGATGTACTGTATGTATATAAAAAGTACACCTTCCTGGTAAAGTCAGCTCCAGTTGCTTTCTTTCATTTTTCCTTGCTGTATTGCTAATGGTATGTATACGTGTATGTGATAAGATAAATGAGGTAATACATTTGATGTCTAACCTATTTTGTCCATTCATTGATGATCAATGTGGTTTCTATTGGTGCTGGCTTGTTTGCCTCTCAAATTGGTTACTCTCGTAACTCAATAGAAAACTGATGAATCGAATTTTGTTTTTGTTTTAATTAGTCTCTCAAGCAGATATTTGTCTATCGTGAAATGACAGTTCCCACAGAAAAGTTCCTTTTAAAACTATGCTTTATTAACAAAAAAAGAGTTACCATTTCCTGGTTTTATAAACACAACGAGAGAAGATTCTAGTTCCTCTCTGTTCTGCCAAACCTCTTAGCTTCTTTAAGTGGGAAATATATATATATTTATTTATATTGGGGGGAGGGAGGGCAATATATATTGGGCGGAGGGAAGGCAAATTCATTTGGGAAATCTCAACATTAGCTATCAGTAGTTAAACACAGACCTGATGCATTAAATAGCAGCTGTGTTTCATTAATTCTGAGGTTCCTTATTGACATAATGAAGAGAATAGTATGGAAAACTTGGCATTTGATTCAGACATTACGTTACTGAGAGTTTGGGTTTCATTTTCAGTGCCCTTTTCCCATTAAATTTGCAAAGATCTTCACTAAAAACTGGTGGAGAACTTTGTTCCAAAAAGAACGCAGTCCATAATCCAGACCAGGGTCCCAGAGGTCTACAGATGAAAATGTAGTATGTGATGTCATTCCTGTCTGTATCAGTGAAGATATCTAAGTGTGGTCATAAGCTTACACTCATCAAGATCCACACCTAAATCTTGATTGGTTTTGTTTGATATCCTAAGCTAGGCTGAAAAACTCGATAATTTGTGATTGAACGTGATGAAAACGCAGCATCTTTTAGCATGCTAAGTAGCCTATTGTGTTAAGCCAGCGTTTCTCAGCCTTGGTAGTTTGAAGATGGGTGGACTTCAACTCCCAGAATCCCCCAGCCAGCAGCACTTATAAGCCATTATCAGAATGTGCAAAACCAAATGTTCTGGAGGTGCAACATTTGGAACGTTCCAACAGTGAGAATTCTGGAATGTTCTGTTCCTTCTTCAGGCCCACCAAGCTGTCTGTGATGTAGTTTTCCAAACAAAACAGCCTTGTTAGGCATGTGCAGAAAACCGCAATCTCCACAAACAACTTCTAATTTGGAAGATTAATGGATCACTCCAGAATAGCTGGCTTAATGTGATCTGAAAGAGGATTGGATTATTAGCTTTTTTACATACCTAAGCCATAATATGGTTTAGTTTGTTGGATATAATATGTAATGTGAACACAGCAGTGTTATTCCAGAGATAAGGTAGATTCTTCTCATACTTGAAATTACCAGGCAATTAACATTGTTGAATCTGGATAAAATGAAAACGTCTTCTAAATGAATAATTGCAGTTTCTACAGCAGAAAAGTTCTAGATTAGTGCTAGGTTAAGCATTTACTTTAATACTAAGTTTAGTGTATACGTACAAGTGAGGGAACAGAAACATTTTTATTACACTGATCTATGGTGTGCTTAATCATGGATTATTGATACGATAGCTTTATTGATTAGCCTACAGGCCATATCAACGCACAAGGTGCAAACGCATATCACCAATAAACATGGATTATTAAATAAGCCACAAAGGGTTAGTTCATAATATATTCCAAGGTTGAAACATTTATTTATTGAATGTATTTATATCATATATACACTCTCAATGGCTCACGACCTAAAACACTTTAATTACCTACTGCCCAATTCCCAGTAATTCCCTGACTGAAACTCCACACCATCTGTACGTGTGTGTCATATGTGCAATGCCCATGAAAAAAACGAGCTTCAAATTGCACAGTTGCAAATGCCACCTTTACCTTTTTTTTTTGACAGGATGGAAGTGGTATATTGGATTTGAATGAATATGCTTTACAATTTCTTCAAAATATGGAGGTTTTTTTAAAAAAAAATTGCAAGTAATTTTAATGAATTTATTATATGCCAATTAAACTTATAAAAGCTCACTGAGGCCAGTGAAAAGGAGAAAATGATAATTTCATTATTCATGCAATGGCTTCTGTAACTGTGTATATATATATATATATATGGTGGGTTTTAATTTTCCAGCCATTACAAGTTATTTGCTGTGTCAGTCTCATTCTCCATGCACATATAAGAGCAGAAAGCAAGCAAGAGAAAGCTTGCAAATGTTTTTCAACTGTGAAAAGTTCTCACAGCTTGATTCAATAAACTTCTGCAGGAAAGTGTTGGATGTATCAGATGTTGATCTATCCTGAGTTATTTCACAGTGCCAGCATTGCTCGATGACTCATCCCTGGAACGTGTTGATTTGTTCACAACTGCTACCCTGCCAGATCTATCAGGATGCCAAGATTTAAAAAAAACACAAACCAATTATTGGCAAGATAATGGCGTGACAGGAGTGGAATGAGGGCAGCCCGCATGGCAACGCATGCTGTTTTCCATTATTTCATCGCTGCTTTGTAAAGAGTTTCTGAAGAGAAATCTTTACAATCGGCTCTAAGGATCTAAGTATTGGGTCCTGCAAGTACAACACTCAGATCTCTTGTGGCTTTGTGGACACATCTTACTAATATTGTTGCCCTGAGAAATAATGGGGTTGCTCATACTGCAGTGATGAATCTCTTGCCAAGGTTGAAGTGACAGTTGCTTATCCATTGGCATCCTTCAGTCTCAAGAGACTATGGTATCGTGCTCTGGAAAGAGGTCCTAAAACAGCACCTAGTGTGACTAAAGAAGGCCAATTCGAGAGTGGCAATCCCTTCCACACTGAGGGCAGATACATTCTGTCCCCTGCCCAGCCCCCACATTTTGCTGGTTCCGGGACTGCCTCTTTGCCTCAGCCTGCTGAACAAGTGTCTCTTCGAATTGGAGAAGGCCACGCTGCGTCTTTAGCTTCCAAGCTGAACGATCGGAGGTCAAGGTTTCCCAATTGTTAATGTCCATTCCCAGGACCTTTAAGTTCCTCTTGCAGATATCCTTATATCGCAGCTGTGGTCTCCCTCTGAGGCTCTTTCCCTGCACTAGTTCTCCATACAGGAGATCTTTCGGAATCCAACCATCAGCCATTCTCACAACATGCCCCAGCCAGCGTAGACGTCGCTGTTTCAATAGTGTATACATGCTA
>JANHZT010007244.1:21544-33289 GCA_032468215.1 Stegonotus admiraltiensis | reverse complement strand
TTGTATGTTCCATCAGCTTCTTATTAAGCCATACTCTCTTTGTAAGTCTGGAAAATGTGGTGGCCGCTTTACCAATAAGTTTATTCAGCTCAGTATCTAAAGAGAGAGTGTCAGAGATAGTTGAGCCGAGGTACACAAAATCATGGATGACCTCCAGTTCTTGTGCAGAGATTGTAACACAGGGAGGTGAATCCATGTCCTGACCCATGACTTGTGTTTTTTTCAGGCTGTGTTGTGGCCCATCAGCAGCCTGTGCAGCTAGTAGCTGATTCAGACAGTGAGGAGGCTGGTGTGGTGATGCGCCAGCAGCCTGTGCATCTGGTACTCGAGCCAGACAATGAGGAGGCTGGAGAAGATGTGGTGCCAGAGGTGGGGATTCAGCCAGGGCATTCAGAACCTCCAGAAGCTCCCATAAGTGAAAAGGAAGAAGAGGAGGAGCCTCTTCTTGATGCATGAGCATGCAGAGCTGCCAAAAGGCAGGAATGGCTCCTCAGGACGGGGTCTCCTCATGAGTAAAGCTTGGGGCTAATTGGCCACTCCTCTAGCCTATTTAAGGAAGGACGACAATTGAGGCAATTTGCAGGAAAAAACTTTGTTCATATTCCTTTGCGTCTTGATCCCAGAAACACCTGATCAGCTCTTGTTCCTTTCTTGTCAGTTTTCCTGCAAATTGCTTCTGGGCATTCTGCCAACCACAGTAAGATTATGGTTATCTGAAATACTGTGTTTCAGAATTGAGTTATTATTCTTCGGATTCTTGTCAGCTGTTAATGAAGTTAAATTAACAGCCCTTGTTCAGAAAAGACTGATTTAAACTGTAGTTGTTTTCGAACAACTACTAAGAAAAACTCATTAGTAGTCCTTAATTAGTAAACTAAGGTTTGTACAGACTTTGTGTGTGCTGAATTCTTTGGGGTCCGTAGCTGGGGCAGAACAGGCTGATTGTTAGTCCAAAGTCTTGGCAGGCCTTGCTAAAACTGTCCATAAGTTGTTGAAGGACTTCAGCAGAGTGAGCAGTGATGGCAGTTGCTTATAATGTTTGAGAAAATGACCATCCATGGAAGGATAGGGAAGGCCTTATCCGTAAAGAGAGCTCCCATACTGTGGGGCAGGCAAACCACACAACAGCTCCTTGTATACAACCAACCAAGCCAGCCGAACCAAGAACATATGTTGAACTGCAGTTAAAACAGAACACACATGAATCATAGTTTGAAAACTAGGCTGGTTGCTTACTTGCGTCATCAGACATAATCTGGACAGGAGAATTAATTACAGATTAATCCTCCCTTCTGGTCTTTGGATGCAAAAATAGGAAAGTAGGAATTCATGCCATTTTTTAATCAGAGAGAGGAAATGACGGGAATGGTGAAAATAAATCTCTGTACACACACACATTGGTATACAGCCAGCCAGAAAGTGTAGCTTTAACTGAGTTGGGACACATATATTTTGCAACAACTTTATTATTTTATTTTTGTAGAATTGTTAATAAGCAAAAAATATTAGTTGCCAGGGAACTTCAAAATGTTTGTTAATCAGTAAACTGGGACTAGCCACAGTTTGCTAGTTCATAGTAAGTGCTTGTAGTGAGAAGTGCATCAGCCCAGACTCAATAAGATGTGGTTTTATTAGCAAGTTGCAGTATCCAGTCTGGGTTGGTCACAGAGATTTAGTCTTCTCAGCTTTCGGACTCATGCTGGAGTCCATCCTCAGGGAACTTGAGAGGGAGATAAATTAAAAATAACCTACAACTGAATACCTGACACATCGTTGCTTGGCAGCTAGGGAAGAAATGGCAATGAGGCTTTGGAGGTGTTCATGGTGGAAGGAAAGCATGGCGAAAAAACCCCACTTTAGGAGTGTCTCTCGTAGAAGAAAATATTCTTGAAACTGATGCTTCATGTGAAAAAATAATAAAGAAGAGCTTTCTTTAGGAAATAGCAGGTAGGAAAGCTTACGTTACTTTAATCTTTCTACAGCTAAAAACTTATAGCATGCTGTCCTCCCTTATGGAGGGAGAAGTCCCTGCACTGCACAGTTCAAAGACAGAAGAAAAGGAGAAGTGAACTGAGAGAGGAAGGAAGTAATGAAAACCTTCAGAATATCTGTAAAAGGCTTGTTATATAGAGACATGCAAAGTTTTGTAAAAAAGAAATTATCTTTACATAATTTTGTAATTTTTGCCCTGTTGGTCAGTAGGTTTATACCAGGGGTGGATTCTACTTACCTTTACTACCGGTTCACAACGGGATTGCGCTCGCACACTCGATCCAAGCTTCTGCACATGTGCAGATTGCTGATGACGACATCCAGGTCAGTGGGCAGGGCCTCCCGCCGGTTTTACTACCGGTTCTTGCGAACCGGTCTGAACCGGGGGCAACCCACCACTGGTTTATAGATGGTGAAAGGTGCTGGGTACAAAGCTGATTTCCAACATTGAAGAATTGGTTCCTTCTGGTACTTCACCTCACTAAGATGAACATCCGTAAAAATCAATGAAAGATCCATAGATACCTTTGCTTCCAACATTTGAAACACAAAGGTGGGCATAAAATTGTAAATAAAGATGTTTCAGAGCACAGCTAAAATGCTCAGTTGATATTCAATAGGATAGAAGTTTAACAACCACAAATTTCAAAAGGCTCAGAAGGCTAAAAATTAGTATTACTGCTAGACAGCACACTTTGCAACCAAGATGCAATTGCTAGGATTGTTATCTAATTAGACAGCAACTCCTTCATCTTATTGTTTGGCTTATTGTTCCCAAAATGTTGAGCCAAGCAAGAGGAAGAGGCATGGGGGTTATGATGGTTCCACTTCAGTGGAAGTGGTAGTGGACCAGTGGTGATGGCAGAGCCAGCAATGCTTTTATTCTTTCTGCATGGATGGGCTACCCAGCGACAGAAGGCAGGTGTTACCAGAAGAGCCAGCTGTGGGAGCAGTTGGAGGCTGAAATGTGTATGTGTGTGCCAGTGTTAGGAAAAAGTTGTGGAAGAAAGATGGAGCAGAAGCCACAATCTGCTGTGAAGGAGTTCCTGCCAAGTCTCCCAACTGCAGTCTTTGGAGAAGATTCACAGAGGAGGAAGAGGAAGAAGGTGGTGCCAGACACCATGGCAGCAGTTACAATAACAACTGGGACTATTCTGACACCCTGGGCTCTGCCAAGACTTCCTCAAAATTGGGTCTGATAATCGTCCAGAAGACTAGGACACCTCAACGCTGGCTATTGAGGGATCTGGACATGCTCCATCTCTGACTGTTCTTAGATTACAAAAAAAAAAAGTTCATACAAAGTGGACAAAACCAACTAAAAAACACCTTGACTGGTGTTAACAAAGTT
Organism: Stegonotus admiraltiensis; assembly: GCA_032468215.1. NCBI lineage: Eukaryota > Metazoa > Chordata > Lepidosauria > Squamata > Colubridae > Stegonotus > Stegonotus admiraltiensis. The sequence goes on along the minus strand of JANHZT010007244.1, from coordinate 29,946 downwards.
CTTTCTTTGCTAGATGCAATCTTATTTTAATTGACCTCCAATGCAGACCTCTGAAGGTTTCAAGGCTGGCTAAAGAAGAATGCAGGTTTAAGTCTCTAGGAAAGGGTTTCTTTGCAGAGATTGCTTTGTGTTTTTGTCTATATGTCTTGGGGATGGAAGGGGTTTGAGGGATGCTTATGCATTGAAATTATCATTAAAAGGTAAAGGTAAAGGTTCCCCTCGCACATATGTGCTAGTCGTTCCCAACTAGGGGGTGGTGCTCATCTCCATTTCAAAGCCTGAGTCCTATTGGAGAATGGTGGCATAGAAATAGAATGAATGAATGAATGAATGAATGAATGAATGAATGAATAAATAAATAAATAAATCTGAAGAATCAGCGCTGTCCGAAGACATCTCTGTGGTCATGTGGCCGACATGACTAAATGCCAAAGGCTCACAGAACGCTGTTACCTTCCCACCAAAAGTGGCTCCTATTTTTCTACTTGCATTTTTACGTGCTTTCAAACTGCTAGGTTGGCAGAAGCTGGGACAATTAATGGGAGCTGACCCTGTTACACGGCACTCGGGATTTGAACTACTGAACTGCCAACCTTTCGATCAACAAGCTCAGAGTCTTAGCCACTGAGCCACTGAGCCTCCGAAAATATCATTACACATGCTTAAAATCCTTGTGAAAGCCTGACCTAAATATGGATGAGGATGTGTCCTGGATCATGGCTACCGACTCTGTTAGTGCAACTTGAGAGTAGTGAACATTAGCATGTGATGTATTTTCCATTCATTCCAACTTTGAGTGGATTTCAGAATTTAAAAATGTGGCTTTTTTAAAAAAAAAAAGACTGGTGTTTCAATGCACTCCAGCAACTCCTCAGGTTTTTCATTTTAACTCTGCCTTTTGGGGTAGACAAACTACGAAGTTACCATTATTAAATGTATCACATGGGCAGATATACCCCTTCTCCCCACACATCCACCCCTTTCCTTTAGCAATCAATAACATTGCAACAAACCACACAGTCAAAACCTCAGGCTGTGAAACGTCTCACTAGCGCACAGGCTTAATGCAATATGTATGCCTGAAATATTGCATTCAATACTTAATGAGCTTTCCCCCATCCTTTCCCCAAGCTAAGTATATTGACTAAAAATTATGGGAGACAAAGTCAACCAAAAAGGTTACCAGGTTGAGAAAACAGTTTTACCTTGAACAGAGGTAAGCTAGGAAAACATGAGCCTCCCTTTGGATGCAGCTGAAAGCTCCCAGCATCTCTCAGTACTCTATATGCTATTGAAGCTGTGGGAAACTGAAACTCACCCATAGCTGGAGGACCATTCTTCCTTAGGAAAAAAATATTCAATTCAATTATATTTGTTGACTTTATTCCATTGATAGGCTGCCCATCTCACCATGGTGATTCTTGGAAGCTAATAGTGGTGAAAAACACAACCAAGGATTAAAATAATAAAATAAGATTGGTAGAATCACAGTTAACATAACCATCTCAAGGGCTCTAACTGACTATCCAATCTCCAAGCTCTGAAACACAGCCGTGTCTTCTGGGTCTTGCAAAAGGACCAATCTAATCTCCAGGAGAAGGAAGCTCCAAAGGGCATATGGCATTCCTTAATTGATAAGACCTGTTGCATACACTTTGCCTGGATCTGATGGGATAGATCAGGGGTCAGCAACCCGCGGCTCTGGAGCCGCATGTGGCTCTTTCAGCCCTCTGCTGCAGCTCCCTGTTTCCAGTCAGCTCCACAATTGATAGGGCTTTTGGTTAGGATAGGTAGAGGAAAAAGGACACCGCACTAGGAGGAGACTCTATGGTTGGGGAACCGGACTTCTGGTCGGCTCCAGAATTGAACAGGGGGCTTCCAGTTAGGACCTTTGTGGCACTTTGAATATTTAAGGTTGCTTACCCCAGGATAGGTAGAAACACTTGGGGGTGGGTCCAATGAAGCTCAGAGAGCTCAGGTCTGACATTTGCCTATGCTACCACTCATGCTATCATTTCTTACATATAACATCTATAACAATGTTGATTTCACCATATTATCCTTTCATCATCTGCCATCCTATTTCTTTGCAAGAAATATAACAAGACAATCACAAAAAATCCAGAAACATTATTCATTGCTACAAAAAGCTCTGTAGTTGGGCCTATTGGCCTATGTATGTATGTATGTTTGTACATATGTATGTGTGTGTGTGTATATATATGTGTGTGTGTGTATGTATATGTATGTGTGTGTATACATATATATACATATGCACACACACACACACACATACATATATATAAGGTAAAGGTTCCCCTTGCACATATGTGCTAGTCATTTCCGGCTCTAGGGGGCACTGCTCATCTCCATTTCAAAGCCGAAGAGCCAGCGCTGTCCGAAGACGTTTTCGTGGTCAGGTGGCTGGCATGACTAAACATCAAAGGCGCCCAGAACACTGTTACCTTTCTACCAAAGGTGGTCCCTATTTTTCTCCTTGCATTTTTTACGTGCTTTCGAACTGCTAGGTTGGTAGAAGCTGGGACAAGTAATGGGAGCTCACCCCATTATGCAGCACTAGGAATTTGAATCGCTGAACTGCTGACCTTTTGATAGACAAGCTCAGCATCTTAGCCACTGAGCCACTGCATCCCCTATACACACACACACACACACACACACACACACACTCACTAATATATATAGGGCAGCACTTCAGTGATAATGAACATGGTGAAATATTTTAATCATTATGGCGAATCGTCAGTTGATTTTTGAATGTATGCATTAAATAGAAAGCGACACATGGAGGCCAAATAAATGAAGTGTAGGCACAAAAGGCATCTTGGGTGTTGGGCAGGTGTCAGTGCACCTTCAAGAATATTTTGGAATTGTCTTGTGATTTTAAAAAAATAGATAGGAAGCCTATCTTAAAAAATACACAACAAAGTTTACCTATTGCCAAGGCTGAATATTAAAACAATAATAAGATCCCTTTTTCTGAATGAGTTTGGACTTTTCTTCACATTGACCAGAAGGTGGCATTAATTGCTTGAATATAACCAAGAGCCCCAAACGACTAAATATATATTTAAAACAACAACAACTGGAATTTGATCTCCTGGAGTCATGCAAAAATATAAAAAAAGTTTAGCCTCTTTTACATAAATAAACAAATATTGAGGGTGTTTGATCAAGATGCTGACAGAATTCAAAGTCCAGTCTATTGGATGGTTCTAATAGTGTCAGGCCAAAGAAAGGAATATTCTATCTACTGCAACTTCTCCAACACAATTGCACCCCTCGGAAACATAGCAAATCCATCTCTTTTGGCTTCCTATTCATTTGTTGCCCTATTCAAGATGCTGGCACTAAGCTAGAAAGTCTTGATGACTTTGGAGCTGAAGTGATTTAAAAGGATGCTTCCGCTCACTCCAAAACTTTTTTCTGAGTGCCCAAAACATTGGCAAAACTCTGGTGTGCCACCCACAATCATGCCTTCTCCATAGTGTCAGGGAATACCCTGACCTGACAATTACCTTATTATCTTTTCAGTGTTAAGGAACAATTTTCCTCCCAGGGCTTTTAATATTAACTTTATATTTATATTGCAGCTGTGCTTTCAAGTCTTAATTCTGTTTCTAGAGGTTTTCATTACTGTTTTAACTCACTGTTTTAACATGTTATATGTTTCTATTTATAGTTTCTTCTTTTAGAAAGTTTTGTAAGGCAGAGGGTTGGGATAAAGCTGGGGAAATCAGTGAAACTGGTGGAGATTTGCTACGAGAAGCAAAGAAATAACTCCAATGCTACAACTATGAAGCTAGGAATTTGAGTGGTGGGATTTTGTAATTATCAGGAATCGGAAGAATGGGAAGGGAATGTAAACATAAACAGGAGATCACAGGGTGAGATAAAAAGGGTTCTAACAGACAGAACGGAGCCGGCAAGGAAGTAAAAATGAAGAGGGAGTTCACACAGATGAGAGGAGAGGAAGAAACAAAACTAAAGAGTTTGAAAAAGATATAATAATAATTATGGAATAATGGAGAAACAGACCAAGAGGTGAGCCTCAATCAAACTTGTCTGCATTGAATCACCAAGCCATATTTTTTGACTCTTAAGAGGGGTGGGGTGGGGGCTTTTAAAAAGTCAAAATTGCAGCTATGATTAGATAACTCACTGCTTTTTAAAAAAACATGGGTCACATGTTTGAGATATATAAAAAGGGATAGAGCATTGGATGATTGTGGCTTTCATCTTGTCTTTTCTGATTCTCCAGGTCATCCCTGATTTGTGCTGCTGGTACAATAAAAAGGTAAAGGTTCCCTTCGCACCAGAGGTGCATTTCAGCAGGTTCTGACCAGTTCTGGAGAACTGGTAGCGGAAATTTTGAGTAGTTCGGAGAACTGGTAGTAAAAATTCTGACTGGCCCCGCCCCCATCTATTCTCCACCTCCTGAGTCCCAGCTAATTGGGAGGAAATGGGGATTTTGCAGTATCCTTCCCCTGGAGTGGTGAGGGAATGGAGATTTTACAGTATCCTTCCCCTGCTACGCCTACCAAGCCATGCCCACCAAGCCATGCCACACCCACCAAGCCATACCCACAGAACCTGTAGTAAAAAAATTTGAAACCCACCACTTCTTCACACATATGTGCTAATCGTTCCCAACTCTAGGGGGTGGTGCTCATCTCTGTTTCAAAGCCAAAGAGCCAGCACTGTCCAAAGACGACTCCATGGTCATGTGGCTGGCATGACTAAATGCCAAAGGCGCCCAGAACACTGTTACCTTCCCACCAAAGGTGCTCCCTATTTTTCTACTTGCATTTTTTACATGCTTTCGAACTGCTAGGTTGGCAGAAGCTGGGACAAGTATTGGGAGCTCACCCTGTTAGGCGGCACTAGGGATTTGAACTGCTGAACTGCCAACCTTTCGATCAACAAGCACAGCATCTTAGCCACTGAGCCACCACATCCATAGGCAAGTGCTAATTCTTGGAAATACTAAGTCTTCTGTGCCATTGGAACACAGTCTTTCTTTATTAGATTTATAGCCTGAAGATCAAGACAGGGCTCCCTGGGCTCACAGTTGTTTTATCCTCATGACCCAGTAAAGTCTGAAACAGTAGAGATTTGAAACTGGATCGCCTAGATCAGGGGTGTCAAACTTGATTTCATTGTGGGCTGCATCAGGGTTGTGTTTGATCTTGTGGGGGGGCGTGGCGGGGGGGCAGCTTGAAGTCACTTGTGTGATCAAATGCTAGTAATGTGCCAGTAATTTGTTTTGCTAGCACTCTGCCAGCAAAAACTCTGCCATTTTCACTGGCAGAGGCACCATGGGTTAGTCCTTTGCTGTTTCCAGGGTGGCTCCGTGAGCCAGCACTAAGCACCCCACAGGCTGAATCTGGCCCATTGGCCTTGAGTTTGACACCCCTGGCCTAGATGGAGTTCAGGTTGTGGATTGCTCCATCATGCATCGGGCATCTTTAAAGTCAGGCAGGGCATGAGTTAGCAGTCTTTTAACCATGGTGTAGGGAACGTGTGATATAGAAAGTTAAGCAAAGTCTCCTTTGAATGGAATTTGATAGTGTGATTTCATGAATGCCTAGCATCATGGACAATATAGAAATGGTTTACTAGTCCCATAACTTTTTTTTAAAAAAAACTTCCTATTCTAGCTACAGTTCTAGGATTCTCTGGCAGTCTCCCATTCACATACTACATCTATTTAGCTTACCAAGTGTGTTAGAGGCTGTCATCTGCTGAGAATTAGGAATGAGTTATTCATATGGTACATCCAAAACAAAATACCATTCCACTTAATGTAGAAAGTAGAGAGTCAGTTTGATGTAGCGGTTAAGCACCAGGCTAAAAACCAGGAGACCATAAATTCTAGTGCTACTTTAGGCACTAAGTCAGTTGGTTGACTTTGGGCCAGTTACTCCCTCTCAGCCATAAGAAAGAGGCAAATGGCAAACCACTGCTGAAAAATCTTTCAAGAAAACGGCAGAGACCAGTAAAGGTGGCCACCAGGATTTATTTAGAAACGCAGCTTTATTTTGTTGCCGGTACTCAGGACCCAAAGTTGAGTATAATATTACTCTACTGTTGTATGAAACAATATCACTATATAATGTATCTATAGCAGATTTACATTCACACGTACATATAAAAACCTGCAAGTATAACACATATTATATGTGAACTCATAAGTATGCCAGTGGTTGCTCTCTCTTTGAACTGAGAGATTTGTGGATGTTACAAATGCAGTCCAGCAATTCAAATTAATGAAATAGGGGATTATTCGAACATTACTGTTGATAAATTCCACACATAATGCAATTTGCTGAAGTACAATATCTGAAAAGGGAAGAGAACCATCTTGCCTTTTCTCTCAGATAATAAAATGCCTTGAGATGAGGTTACAAAAATTCTTGGTTAAAATCCTCTCTCATCCAAGAACCTATTAAACCTTGTTGCTCAATGCTTGAGATCTGAGAGCATAACAATCCTCACGAGGAAGCTGCTACATGAGGAGCTTTTCAGATTAGGCAGTGAGAGCAATTGGGAGGTTGCTGAAATTTAGAGAGGTGTGAAATATCAAAACACCCAGCACCTCCAGCCATCTCACAACAGATAAGTAAGGCTAAAAACTGCTTTGAAAATGAGATAAATGTAAAGACGTTTCTAAATGAAAAACATGTTAGGAAATTGGGGAAGATTTCAGTATTATTCCCAGGTAAGTGCTTGCAGAATTATGTTTAAAATTGAACTTTGGCCAAGTGATTCTTTTTGTCCACTCGCAGAAATACAGGTAACCCTCACCTTACAATAGTTTATTTAGTGACTTTATAACGGCTTTGAAAAAACTGACTTATGACAGTTTTTCACATTTACGACTGTTGCAGCATCCCCATGGTCACATGATCAAAATTTGGCTGCTTGGCAACTGGCTCATATTTATGACAGTTGCAGTGTCCCAGGGTCATGTGATCATCTTTTGTGATATTCTGACAAGCAAAGTCAATGGGAAAGCCATATTCACTTAACAACTATGTCACTAACTTAAGAACTGCAGGATTCACTTAACAAATGTGGCAAGAAAAGCCGTAACACAGTGCAAATTCACTTAACAAATGTTTCACTTAGCAATAGAAATGTTGGGCTCAATTGTGGCCATAGGTCAAAGACTACCTGTACTACTGGCCTACCCAACATTGATAACAGAATAACATAGCTGGAAAGGACCTTGGAGATCATCTAGTGCAGCCCTCTGCTAAAGCAGGAAACCTTATACCACTTCAGACAAACGGCTCTCCAGTCTCTTCTTAAAATGATGGAGCACCCGCAACGTCTTGTGGCAAGTCATTCCCCTGATGAATTGTTCTCACTGTCAGGAAATTTGTCTTTCCAACAAATTTCCAACAATCTCAACTCCGAACATTCCTGTCCTCAAAATAAGCCATATTCCTTGTTTCTGTCTCAGTCCCTTTCCTGTCCCACATACATCCGTGTCCACTACTGATTATTTAAGCAAAATTATTTAAATAATTTATGTCATCCTTTTGAGGTAGGCCAGATCAGGAAACAGAGTGGACCAAGGTCTATTGAGATATCATTTTATTGTTGCAGTGTATAACAATAGCATCTTTAAATTCTGCCAGATTCTGTCTTCCTACTCCTATTCCAAAGAGAATCAAAGTAGAGTGATCTTGAGTTTCTTTCTCATTCCCTCCTTCTTTCTTGGGCTATAAACTGCTTCTTACAATCAGCTGCCCAATACTTTTTTTCAAGGCCATTTCTATTCTTCTCTACAGAATATGACACAATGACATGCCATCCAACTCCCAACGTTTCCAACCTTATTGGCTGGGAATTCTACAGCTGAATTTCTAAGACACCAGAAGTGTGCCAAATTGGATATGACTGTAATATGCTGAGCCGTTGACCTAAAATGAAATGTGTTGCTGCAGTAAATTTCATTTTTCAAGGAATTGCAGAACTGCCTCATAAACTAAACTAGACCGAAGCCCAAATATGCTATTAGAAAAGACAGAGCGACTTCATCCATAGCTTTCAATGGCAGAAAGATTTATGACAAGCTATCTCCTTCCTAAAAACTGCTACAGGTAGAAATGGTCAAACCATGAATCCCTGACATACAGGTAAAATGATGCAGGCTATGTGAGTGTAGCCATCAGAAAAATTTACCCTTTCATGTCTTGATTAAAACATGAAGCATCCGATTTCAAGGCAGCCATTAAAAAAATAAATAAAAATAAATGCATATTGGAGATTAATACAATTGAATGTGTCCAGAAATATTTCACAAGAAGAGTCCTCCACTCCTCCACTCACAACAAAATACCTTATGCCACCAGACTTGAAATTTTGGGCTT
>JANHZT010007242.1:19862-32963 GCA_032468215.1 Stegonotus admiraltiensis | reverse complement strand
CTGCCTCCCTTAGGATTTCCCCCCATTTCTCCTTTAGGGAAAACATTCTACCCTGCCTTTTTTTTTTTTAATTTATATGCCGCCCTTCTCCGGAGACTCAGGGCGGCTTACAATGCGTTAAGCAATACTTAATACTCCCCAAAAGATTTCATTCTCTAGGAGGATGGGTGAGCGCTGACTTTCTACAGAAGCAAAGCATCTTCAGCGAAAGAACAAGAAAGTCCAGTTGCCTTTGGAAAAAACCACCTTTGGGACGATCTCAGCCTGTAATTTTGGGGAATGTCCTGCAGTGTAGCAGAAAGACACAACTTTTAAGTCACATGCAAGCAAACAGCTCTTATTTTGGCCAGGCATCTAGGAACCTCTACACAAGGCCAGAGGGTGACTTTACACTATACAGTATATATGCCAGATTTCTGTTCCTAACTAAAAACGGGAAGCACTGATCCAATAAAACAAGACAATTTTAAAAATGAGAATGACTTTCAGAATTCCTGCCAATGCTGTTTTTTAAATACTACCCTGCTTCTCCTAAAATAAGACATCCTCTGATAATAAGCCCAATGGGGCTTTTGAGCACATGCACTAAAATAAGCCCCTCCTGAAAATATTTAAACGCATGAGCAGCCGGTCCCCGCCATTTCCTCTGGTTTCCTCCATGCACCCCAAAATAAGACCCCCGAAAATAAGGCCAAGCACTTATTTCGTGGTTCAAAATAATATAAGGCAGGGTCTTATTTTCAGGATATTATGATTAATATTATCCATTACCAAGGAGCCTGTTCTTATCTCTGCTGCAGCAGTATCCTATCCGCATGGCAACTGCAGCATCTTGGCACGCGACCACCCTTTCGGGGTCCCAGCATGCAATTATTCTGCCCGCCCTTAGACAGCCCTGTTTTCTTGCAAGCACCAAATATTAGTAAAGTGGCAGAATTCCAGGGCGTGCAGGAATATTCCCTCCCCAAATGCTTTTAGGAAACCAAAATAAATTGGCAAAATTGCAATCGCTCCCTCGTGGGGAAGCAGCTTCAGCCGAGGAAAGCGAGCGAGCGGGGCCGGGGGGAATCAAAGAAAAGCGCCCAGCGTTGCAGCAACCTTGCAGGCTGCACAGAGGCCGGTCCGGGCTCGCAAACTTTTCCCGCCAAAGCGGCGTTCGCTCTAACAAGCAAAAGGGGGGCGGGAGGAAGAGTGGGCGGAGCTCCGCGCGCTGGAGCAAACCATCGCCACGCCGCTAATGGAGGGGGAGCCCGGTTCCGAAAGGAGGAGGATAAAAGCCGCTCCGACGCCTTTTCTACCTGAAGATAAGAACTCGGAAGCGGAGAAAATTTCATCCACGGAAGGCGGCTGGATAATCCGTCCCCGAGCTGTGAAAGTGGGGAGAAAAGCCTCCCCTCTAGGATTCCTCCCCCCATTTTCGAGGTGGTAGCGGCCGCCGGGGTTGGCGCGCGCGGCGCTACCTGACGCGCCTCAGTCGCGAGGTTGGCGGCTTCGGGTGAGGATCGTGGGGAGCGCCTCGCCCTCGTCATGTCGTTTCGCCAGCGAAGCCCCTTGGCCGGCCGGACTCGTAGCAGGTAAGGGCCGGGAGGGCCGTCGACGGCCTGTGGCTGCCTCGGAGAGGCTCTATCGGCCTCCGTTCGTCCGCGGAGCCCCGGAGGCCTTTCCTCTCGTTCTCTCCCTCTCCCGCGCGCGCTTCCTCGTGACCCAAATCGGGCGCCTCCGCTCAGCCCGGCTTCTGCGGGGATGGCCTGAGGGGAGCCCCGTGTTGAACCCCCCCACGCCCCCGCTCGGTCCTCCGGGTGATGGGGAGGGAGGGGGGCGGTGGTGGCTCTTGGGGGTCTGGGATGCCAGAAGCGGGACAGTCGCTGTGCGTACAGACAGGTGGGCAGACGCGCTAGAGGCCCACCAGGTGAGGTAAAAACAGCCCCTCAGACGGGTCTCGTGGAGGCCGATGCTGAGGGGGGAAGAAACGGCCAGAGCGGCTTTTTTGGGAAGGAAAGTTTTGGAAAGGCGGTTGTTTCAAGCTGCCCGGCTCTGGGCGCCGGTTCCTAAAAACAAAGAGGGCGAAAGGCTCCCTAGAAGGGAGGAGGAATTGCTGATGGGAAACGCCTTTCTCTTTCGGCCTCCCTCCCGCTTCGGCTTCTCCCACCTCCAAAGTCCTCATTACAAGGAAGTCCTCGGCTTACAGCCGCTCGCTTAGTGACCGTTCGAAGTTACAACCGCCCTGAAAACAAAGCAGGGTCAATTGGGGAAAGCTGGATTCACGTAACCATCACGTGATTCGCTTAGCGACCGTGACAGAATTGGATACGAGCACGGGACGACTTGCTTGTCAAACTGTCTCACTCAGCGACCGAAATTCCAGCCCCAGTGGCGGTTTGTAAGGGGAGGAGCAGCTGTAGTAGGATGGAGTTCTTCTCCGCCCCCCCTTTGTGCTGTACAGGCAGTCCTCGACTTAGCAACAGCTCATTGTGTGACTGTTCAAAGTTAGAATGGATCTGAAAAAACTGACTTACGACCATTTTTCACACTTGCGACCCTTGCACTATCTCCATGGTCATGAGATCTATATTCTAATGCCTGACAACTGATTCATATTTATGACCGTTGCAGTGCCCCAGGGTCAGGCGATCCCCTTTTGCAACCTTCTGACCAATGGAGAAGCCAGATTCACTTAACAACTGCTGGGATCCACTTAACAAACGTGGCAAGAAAAGTTGTAAAATGAGGCAAAACTCACTGAACAATTTTCTCTCTTAGCAACTGGGCTCAATTGTTGTCGTTAAGTCGAGGACTACCTGCATTCAAGAGCTAGGAACAATTCAAACCGGCCAATCCCCAGGCCAGCTTCTGAAACTTCTAATTAGGAAGACCGATGGTTTGTAATTTGTTTTCCCTGACTGTTTCTTCTTTTTCATTGTCCTGGCAGATCAACCGCTTCATGGAGTCAAGGCAGGAAGCGCGATGCAGATGGGAAGCACAGGAATACGCACGAGCCCAGCGGCCCAACCATTGACTACGATTCGTACAGTCTGGCAGATGGCAGATCAGAGAGGTGGGTGTACAGAAATAGTTCCTCACGATTAAGCACAGTGAAGTTCTACTTAAGGCAGAGGTGGCCATAAAATGTTTAGTTCCTGGTAATATTTTAGCACTGTACTAAATATTTTTAAGTAGCATACTGGTGTTATCCCAAACAAATGAGGATAAGCACTGTTCTGCACAGAGTAACTCAAAAGCACTTCATGACACATGAAGGGTTCAGTAATACATTGTGGATGGCTTGGCTTAACCTGCGACGCAGTCGAGATGTGGGGTACGCTATGTTGTCTGTTTTAAATATTGTGACAAAGATGCTACTTTGTTTTTCCTGCAACTTGGTGTTTACAGTTTCACAACCCCAGAGGGCCACAAGCCCCATTCGAGATGTTCAGACTGGGGGAGTGCGGTTGAAGAAGATGAAATGAGGACTAACGTCAACAGAGAAATGGCAAGGTAGAGAGCTGCAATTTGTAAATTCAATTTGTCAAAAACAAATCTTTATTCTTTGAGATAGGGAGATCTAGTAAGGTAGGGAAGGTATTACCCTTTTTCCATGGAGCAGACACTTTTGTGTTCAAAATAGAAAGCAATTTTATGCTACAAGACTTAAGTTGGAGAGTGCACTATAAAAAAGCTAGCTCTTGTGGATGAATCCAGTAGGTCAGAAGAATGTGGGTAAGAGTCTTGCCATCTAACAAATGTGAGAATATTGTTAAATAAATAATAGAACAACAATGCTGTAGCAGAACAGCGCTGTAGCAATACATGCACTGAAAATAACTATTTAAAAAACAAATGTTTTACAGATACAAAAGAAAGCTGCTGATAAATGAATTTGGAAGAGAAAGGAAGACCTCTACTGGAAGGTAAAAAAAATCATTGCTCATAGCAAATCTACCAGGGATGATCTGTTAAATGGAGGCTGATGAGAATGAATAATTGAAGCACGGCTATGTTAAAAGTGAGTGGGAATGAGAAGATATGAGGGAAATGAAGAAAAGGGGAGATATTTCTTATGTTAAGGGCAGAATAGCACTAAAAGCATGGGTGGGCCCCCAAATAAATCTCTTTCGTCTTATGTCTGAGAATGCAAAGCCATGGAATGAGAATAAAAGAAAAATAAAACTATATTTTCCAGTTCGGATTCCAAGGAATCTACAGCAGCTGTGGAACTGGAGACTGACGAGGCTGTTCTAATGAGGAGACAAAAACAAATAAATTATGGGAAGAATACATTGGCATATGACAGATATATTCAAGAAGTTCCTAGGTAAGCTCGCTTTCAGAGTGGAGATTCTTTTCAGTATAAAGTATAGTTTAATTTGTAAGTAAAGACAATGAACACTTCCTCCCAAGAGGTACCTATACTTTTTTTTAGTCTCATAAATCACCGGAATCTTTTACAGCGTTTATATGAATCAGATGCATAAATCATACTTCTAAGAAAGAAACACATCCTTGCTTTTGATGGGGGCAGGGGAGCAAAAGGGAAAAGGATAAAATAAGAGCTCAGAAAATTGTCCCTGGAAAGTTGGCCATAGTGTCACAACTGATTTCTGGCTCACCCACTTTGTAGTAAGTTGCTACTATAATGTCTCATTTCTGTTCTCACAAATGGCTACATTGAAGGCTGTGGCAGAATATTCTGAGAAACTGGACGCCTCTGATGTCAAATTTGTACTAAACTATTCCTCTATGTAAATATTGAAACAAATATAAACTGAGTAGGGCATTGCTAAGGAGGGTGGTGTAGGCTCGTTGGAGGATGAGCAGTCCTGTTTCTGAACAACCTTGCAATTAGAAGGCCTGTTTTATTTGCTCTGGAAAAAATTATCCAGAAATTGCTGCAGTGCTAAATTGTTGAAGGTTGGTGGTGTGCTAAAAGTAGCTGAACTGTTTTTTTCCAAGGTGTCTACGGGTTCCAGGGGTCCATCCAAGGACTCCAAATAAATTTAAAAAGTACAGTCGGAGATCTTGGGATCAACAGATCAGGCTTTGGAAAGTTGCGTTGCATTTTTGGGACCCTCCCCATGAAGAAGGCTCCGATGCACAAGGACTGTAAGTAGCAGCAGTGTCTCTAAGGGCGCATAAATCATAAGCCTTTAAATGCTGAGGGTTATTTTAATTCAGGAATCATTCAGCAGTAGCAAGTTTTTGAAATTTATCAGGCTTGTTTCTTATCAAGTTTAGCTTAAGGGCAGCATAATTCTTTTTTGTGGAATTGAGTTTAATAACCATAGTACAGGTAGGCCTCACTTAATGACTGCCTCGTTTAACAATTATTCAAAGTTACAACAGTGCTGAAACAGTAACTTTATGAGTGGTCCTTCCATTTTGTCCCCGGGGTGTGGGTGGCCCTTTGTAGCCAGCAGGCATTTGTGATGGTTGCAGCTTCACGAGGTCACATGACTGCCCTTCCTACACTTTTTGGGATAAGCGGAGTCAGTGGAGAAACTGGCTGTGAAAGGGCAACTTGTCATGTGATTTCTCAATGACAACAGGTGATTTCTTTTAACAGTCACATTGGAGACGAGGCTTTTAAGTCCATTGCGGCCCTGTGGTGCTTTGCTCACTGGCCACATGGCTTAGCAAGATTGCTGCTAGTTTCAATTGTGGTTGTTAAGTGAGGACTGCGTGTAGTTTTCTACAAAATGTAGGCAGCTATAGTGCTACGCATGTTGATCTAACGATTCCTTTTCTTTGTAGTGAATTAACTGTCTTTTTTTTACTTAAAATAAACTAAACTATTTTACATGAGGTTATTAGAATTTTGTGCCACTTCCAGAACATAGTTGGTGCAATAGAGTACATGCAGTTATTTTAAAACAATAACTTTTCTGAAGGTTTTGTTTATATCAAAACATCAATTAAACAAGTTGCTGGAATACTTTTCTGAATTATTTAAATGTAATACTAGAAATCATTGGAAATTACATGTGATTTATACGTTCAATCCCTATTTGCCTAACTTTTCCAGCAAATATTGAGGTCATTGGGTAAATCGGGAGGCAGGTTTTGCGTCCAAAGAGAGGCTAAATGGGTTAAGCTAAATTCTCTCCTTTATCCCAACATTAGAGACTTATTTTCTAATACTGCTAATTCCATGTTTTATTTTTGCAGTAGCCCTGTTGATCTCGGTGATATGGAAACAGAATCTGTAGGAAGTGATTCCTTGGTGCTACAGGGAAGTTCCCAGGACAACAATGTAAGTAATTCGAAGCTTAGTTTAAGTTGTAATATTGCGTCAGCTTGCATAAATTGCTAGTTGTGTGGTATCTGTAGGAGTAGTCTATCCCTGGCCATTCCGAAGTAGTTTTTTCCCCTCTTATCTTTCCATCTATCTGCCTCTTTTCTCACCCTAATTTAATTTCCTCTTTTTGCTTCATTTCCCAATCATCTTGCACGCTTTCTTTTTCCTTCCCTTTCGTTATGTTTTCTGCCATTAGTGCAGTCACTGCTTTAATTAAGTGGGACTTAACCAAGTGGGCTTCTGTTGTGGAAACTCTACTGAATGTGCTACAGTGACACCCCTTCAGCCATTGGAATAATCTTGACTAATGCATGTCATTGCAGTTATCAGAGGAAAGTTTAAAATATTAAATAAGGCTGTACGTTTTTGGTGGGAAGTGATCAGGAAAAAAAAAGGTTATTCTTCCTGAGCAAAGGGAGGTCGAATGAGTCCGTGGTGTGTATAGAAAAATCAGGTGAGAGTATGCACCTGGATGTTTGTCACGTTTTATTGAGAATAATTGTGATTTCTTGAGGGTGGATTGTTCACTGCAGGTAGTCCTTGAGTTATGACTACAATTGAGCCTGGCAATTATGGTCATAGGTTGGGACGGTTGTAAAGCAGGTCACCATATGACCAGACCTCCTTTTCTGTGGTGGTAGTTAAAGCAAGAACCCTGGCTGTTAAGCAAACAGCATGGCTGTTTAACAGGCTCGTTGTTTGCTATGGGATGGAGTAAATACGGCTTCTGGCAAAACCTTAAATCATGGTCATGTGACCGCAGGGTGCTGCAAACAGCCACTTGAGCCAGTTGCCAATAACCCAAAATGGGGCCACATGGGCATGGTGGGGGTGAGTAAATATCAGAACTTTGAATCCAGGCGGTAAGTCCCATTTGGGGATTCCGTTGTATATTTGAATGGTCATAAGTTGAGGACTACCTGTACTACTGAGTATTGAGAACTATGTTGTCAGATTTTTCATTTGTCTGGGATGGCATAAGGGCTCCTACCATGGACTGGAAGACCTCCAAAGCCCCCTCCAGCCCTAGGATCCTATGCTTTTCCATTTATTGCTGGCCAGTAAATGCAGCATATTTCTTAAGTAAAATTAACCAATAATATGAAGTTCCTGGTATGTTAATTTGGTAACCTTTTATTGCAGGTGAATTGTACAGACACCAACCAAGCTGAGAAGAAGAATTGAACACCGATTTAATGACTAAATCCAGCTAGAGGCACCTTCGGGTATGAAACTTACGTCACCAGTAGAATCGTGTGGCCTGCAGGGCCCGTTTTCAGGAAGGGGCAACTCCAGTAGATTCAAACAGAAATAAGAAATTTTACTGCGTTACCATCTAGAGCTGCGGCAACTTTTAAGAGGAAAATCAATGTTTCTCTGACCTTTGAAAGCATAAAAATGGAGACATATGTAATTGAGTAACTGCCTAATTTATATACCTGCATATGAAACAGGTGGCTTTGTAAACAACTGGATTATAGTTCAGAAAAACCCGAATGGGCAACTTTTAGTAAGAAAATAGTTTTAGCACTTGGTTAAAGTCTTTTAACCATGACACAAGGTGGTTCTGCACCCTGCCCTGTAAGTTTTACAATGTGAGGATTTATGCTTTTCAAATTATTTCTTTCAGAATTACCAAACAATTGGCAACCTTTTTCCAGGGCATGCAGGCCTCTTGCAGAAAGAAATAAACGGCCTCTTTCGAGTGGCACACCTCACCGGGTTTTA
The DNA here is from genome assembly GCA_032468215.1 of Stegonotus admiraltiensis. NCBI lineage: Eukaryota > Metazoa > Chordata > Lepidosauria > Squamata > Colubridae > Stegonotus > Stegonotus admiraltiensis. The sequence goes on along the minus strand of JANHZT010007242.1, from coordinate 24,943 downwards.
AGCCGATAACTTGTAAATAGTTTTCTGCAGGGTTGTGTGTACTTTTAAGGACGCCTGACCGAAGGGAACTTGGGAATGTTATTTTTATTCATTCTTAATATAATTTTTTTTTACTATTGTTGCTGTTTTTGTATGGAATAAAATATAAACAAAGCAAGACTGTCTTTGTATAACATGAATAACAGCCTGCCGTTTTCAAGCATTCTGAAAGGAGGTGCAGATAAAGAGCCAAATAACTCAAACCAGCTGTTTGTGTGGCTAATTGCAGTTGTAAGTAGAGGACTAACTCTACCAGTGATTAGATATATCTTAATTCTTTAAAAAGTTATTTTGAAATTGCAGCTGTGTTCACGTACCTTGGGTTATTCCACTGAATTTAATCAGATGGGTTCATTTCTGAGTGAAAGAAGAAATGAAATTGGATTGCAAAATGAATGCCTTTGGTGCAAAACTTCTGGAGTATCTGACTCAAACTATACCTTGCTTTGGGATCTGCAGACCCTAAAACAACTTTTAAGTCTAACCCCATAAGACTGAACTGCACAAGTTTCCTAGAACCAATGGAGGAGCCGTGGCTGGTCTTGGGAGGTGTGAGAGCAAAAAAATCCCCTTTCCTGGTCATTGTTGGCCTGTTTTGCTACAGCTGAACAATTACTGATTGGATTTCTGCCTTCTGGAGTCAATAGTCCATTCACCCTTCAAGAAATGCCCTTTGATTATGTGGAGTTGAGCATTTGTGCTTAAGTGCATTATTGCTCTTAAATAAACAGGCACACCAAAAACCGGCATGGGAAATACCAATGTTTAATTGGGTCAAATTGCATGTGGTGGTGGTTTTTTTTTGAGACACCATCCTTTCATATGTCTTCCTGACAAATGCCAGCTAAAATTGTTCATGCACACGTGCGCACACACAGTCTCATTTTGGTTGCACAAAACTAATTTATAGGGGTGGGGGTGGGGGTGATCCTTCAGAGGGCTCCTTGATAAGATTTTTAGCTCAGCTAATTTGGATCGGAGTCTCCTAATTTTGTAAATGTTATGTAGTTGTTCAACTAGAAGCTTACGTCTCCTGTTTACAGCCACTCTTTGGCCTTTTGACCTGAATTATATGGAAAGTTTATTTGAGAGGACACCAGCAAAATATCCCTGAGAAAATGGACCCCTGGCCTGTAAAGAAAAACGGCCTCAAACCACAATCAGCTTTTGTTTAGCCATACTTTAGCTTTCTTTCTCATTTTTCTCTGACGCCCTTTTGCATTCTCTCCAAGCTCAGCTCTGGGCCTCTACGTGCATCTACAGGGAGGTGGGGGCGGGGGGGGAGTGCCTTTTTCTTTCTACGTGTTTGAACCGTTTTGCCTTGTGATCGACTCCAGTGTCAGCTAACTGAAATGAAATCCTTTTTCTCAAACATTCAAACAACAATGATGGGTAATCCACTAAATGTTTTGATCCCCAAGGTGTTTGATGAAAAAATGAATTTCCCAATGCTGTTAATTAGTCCACAACAGCTGGCCTTGAGGTGGAGGTACAGATAGTCTTCGACACAGCCACAATTGTGCCCCAAGTTTCTGTTGCTAAGCAAGGCAGTTAAAATGAGTTTTGCCCTGTTTTATGACCGTCCCTGCCACAGTTGTTCCATTAATTGCTTCAGTTGTTAAATTAGTAACAGTCAAGTGAATGTGCCTTCCCCAATTGCTTGTTAGAAGGTTGCAAAGACGACACTGCAGCCATCATCAATCCATGCCAATTTTGATCATGTGACCATGGGGACACTACAACGGTCGTAAGGGTTAAAATCTGCCAGAAGTCACTTTCTGTAACTGAATGGCAGGTTTCTCCTAGCTGAAGCTGTTCTACAGTCTCCAGGCGTTTCGTGTATTAGTTGATTTGGGGTCAGGTATCTGTAAGGGCCCATTGCGAAAGTGATTCCTATAAAAGCTCATGAAATTGGTTTATGCTTTTGAGGCTAAGTGCGTAGTATGAAATCTTCGCTGCTCCTTCCATATTTTAAATATGCGAATATATTTATCTAGACATGCAAAATGAGTTGGAACGAGATAGAGCAGTGATGGATGAGCAGTTGCTCCCTTTGCCAACTTTATCATTCCTTCTTGTCAGTTATGGAAACGATGTTCAGAAATTGAAAGCTGTGAAAAAAAATGCAAAATAATTTTTTAAAAAGGCTAGAAGAAAGGAAAATTGGATTCCATTTTTCCAATGTTATCTGACTTTTAGCATTATCCCAAGTGATATGAAAAGGCGAGTCTAAAGTAATCCTTTTTGCAGCCCATATCTAAGAAACAAAGATGGGAGCAGAGTCTCTCTTTCAGCATGTGAGAATGTTGACATAACTCCATACAGCAGAGAGAGCAAGAACATACGTTACAGTATGGCCCAAACCTTAATCTTTACAGTATGCAAAAAAATAGGTGCCATCTTTGCAGGACAATGGATGCTATTATAATCCACCACTAGATGGCACCGATGTTCCAGAAATTCAACTTTTTGGTCTACCCTTTGCAAGAGCATCTACACCCAAGAATAATCACAGGTGAAATGGAAGTTTCCTTGCTTACCTTCCCCTTCTGTGTGAGGATTTTTTTTCCTGAACAAGGTACATGTCTAGTCTAGTGAAGAGAAGGATTAAGAGTGATAATCTTCCTGTAATTGAGGAGCTGTCACAGAGAAAAGGGTCAATTTATTTGCCAAAGCACCTGAGGGCAGGATAAAAAGTAACGGATGGAAACTTACCAAGGAGAGATCCAACCTGGAATTAAGGAAAAATTTCCTGATGGACTATTTGAAACAATAACAGCATAAAGAGCACATGGTTTTTAAAGCAATGAGTTGAGTGTCTCCTTTTATTGTGTAACAGAACTCAGGGTGACTTTATAATAAATCCATGAACATTTTGGGGATCCCTTAGCATTGGCTACTGTGGAAACTGATTTTCTGCATTTGCTCCAACTACATTGAGGCTGTAAGTAACACAACAAGCTCCCTTTACTTTCAAATCAATATTTAGAAGGAAATATATTCCAAGACTTCAACATGAGCTTAAATTATATTCCTAAAATATGGAATTTCATACCATCACATGAAGAGCTTTGGTTCTGCTGACCTGGGATATGGCACAGAGGATAATCCTACTTAACTGGAAAGGAAGTTGACTCTTGACTTTAAGACATGGATCTAGGCTATGATTGTGTTCTTACACTTCTGGATGGAAACCACCAGATGGTATCAAAGATCATAGAAAAATATATCCACCTCCTGCTTCATGCCAAGTTCTGAGCTAGTCTTTTGCTCTCTTTTTCTACATCTCTTGCAGAATTGGAAGTCTTTGGAAACAAGCCCTTCAGATGAAATCTGACCAAATTTCATAGAAGCTGTTGCTAAGGTTTACCACAAAGAGTGCAGAGAAGAGCAACAAAGAAGATTAGGGGACTGGAGGCTAAAAAATGAAGAAGGGTTGCAGGAATTGGGTATGTCTAGTCTAGTGAAAAGCAGGACTAGAGGTAACATGATAGCAGTATTCCAATATTTGAGGGGCAAAGAAGAGGGGGGTCAACCTGTTCTCCAAAGCACCTCAAGGCAGGACAAGAAACTGGATGGAAACTAACCAAGGAGAAGAGCAACCTAGAACTAAGGAGGAACTAACCAGTGGAACAGAAGTTGCCTCCAGAAGTTGTGGGTGCTCCATCACTGGAGGTTTTCAAGCAGAGATTGATCATTCGTCTGAAATTGTACGAGGTCTCCTGCTTGAGCAGGGGGTTGGATTAGAAGACCTCCAAGGTCCCTTCCAACTCTGTTCTTCTGATTAGGGCGCTGGAGGCCTCAACACGTTTTATACAGTAGATATCAATTTAAGCACACTAATTAACTTTCACGCACAAGCAGGCAATCATCTTAAGTCAACATGCTGGGTTTGATTTTTTTAAACTCGGTATCAATATGTGATCTCTGAAAGGACAATACTAATAAAATGTAACACAGTCCTGACACAAATTGAATGTTTTAGACATATTCAAATCCTGGCAAATCTTTACATCTCCAAGAAGTCCTTCAACCCGATATCCTTTTTAAAAAAAATCGATCATGTGGTTATTGGATAAATAAAATATGTGATTGTTCAGCACATAAACACCCTTTGTTAAATGTGTCCGTCAATAGACAATTCGTATAAATGATACTAACTATCTTCAGAGGCATAATATCACCTTTATTGATAAAATAAATCTCCAAAAGACAGATCAAATGGACGTCAACTAACCATGCATGACATTAACAGGGATTAGCCCGAAAGCAACCCACATGGGACAAAGAATTTTCAGTCAAAAGCCATCATACTTCTTCGTATTTCTTCTCGGTATGTACAACAAATGCCACCAAGGCCGTAAACTCTTTTATCATCTTACATTTATTTTGTCCATGTTCGTCACAATCTATCTTGCCATCTCTCTCTGGGCCTTCCTAAGGCTCTTAATATCTTTCTCAAGGCACTCACTTCTGAACGCATGAAAGGATGGAACCGAGCACAGTTCCCATGGCCAGAGGATGCCCGACAGACACACCGAAAACAGTCTTACGTCAATCACAATGAACCAAGCCAGAAATGGATGACCTTCGTTGGGTCACAAGTGATCTCAAAAAACGCAGCCCAAGGAAATTCTACATCAAATTGGAGAAACACGGCCCTCTTTTCCAGGGCAGCGAAACTTTTAACAAAGTGGGCAGACATGCCACTTCTGCCTTAGTGACTTAACAATGTCTTCAGAGCACCATCAGCAATCACTGAAGTGAGATATGATAAAGTCGGCTATTTTGGGCCAGCCATGGTTAGATGCAGGGGTGAAATACTACCTGTTCGCTGCGGTTTGGACAAACCGGTAGTGATAAAAACTACTGGTTTGAGCAAACCGGCAGTAAAAAAATGCTTTTAAAAAAAAGGTTTGAAAGAGCCTTGGTTGCACAGCAGATTAAAGTGCTGTTAAAGTAGCCCCAGCTGCCTGCAATTACTGCGAGTTCAAATCTCACCAGGCTCAAGGTTGACTCAGCCTTCCATCCTTCCGAGGTAG
>JANHZT010007241.1:169642-181172 GCA_032468215.1 Stegonotus admiraltiensis | reverse complement strand
ACAGGGTGCGCAGAGGGCTTGGGAGGCCTGCAGAATGCTTCTGGGGCCTGGGGGAGAGCAAAAACACCTCAGTTTTTGCAAAAAACAGGCAAAAACTGGGCCCATTTTTGCAAAAAATAGGGCACACAGAGGGTTTGGAGAATGTTCCTGGGGGCTCGGGAGGGCAAAAACCTTTTTTTCCTTACTTACCTCTTTGAAATCTTGGTGCGTCTTATACACCAGTGCGTCTTATAGTCCGAAAAATACAATAGGCTGTGCTAACACAGAGAGTAGCAGGAAACATGGATAGAAAATCATTCCAGAAATGGTAAGTCTAATGTTTTTTCCTATCATCAATTTCAGAAAGCTATTAGAGCACCAAGAGCCTTTGGGATCATGAAGGAGAAGACATAAGGGGAGGGACTGGGAAAATACCAATACCTGAGGCACAAATCCCAATTTCCAGATCATTTTGATTCTTCAAGCTAACAGAAAATAAACACAGATAAGGACCATATTCTGTCCAATGATTCTCATTCCAATGCCCTCCCATACTGTATCATTTCTAGTTTAAGAAGATCATTCCTGTACATCAACTTGCACACAAGTAAATGAAGATAGTCAGAAGAGATTTTATGCATAAGGTTCTATATTTCTTTGGAAGAAAAAAATGCGCTCAAAACAAAGTGAAAATGAAAAAGTTGTGCTCATGCATACCTCGACCCATATCCAGCTCTGTGCACCTCCTATCAGGGTTAGTGTGAACCCGACATTTGTATACAGCTCCTGGGGACTTAAGAGAAGCACTGTACTTGGAATCTGCCTTTGGAGCACCAACCAAGACCCTGAAAATTAAGAGCAAATAAAAGTTTAACATCAGGAGAAGCAAATACACAAGTTTCACAGTGACAACTCTCTTTTTGATTTCTTGTTTTCCCTCCAGCCATGGGAATCGGCAATCACCCACAGCAGTAAGATAAGACAAGGCCTTCCCTTCAGTAAATCCATAAAATATTTGAAGGAGTAGAAAACCCCAAAATAATGGCAAACTGAAAATGCTTCTAAGTAATATATTCTCATCCCCCCCAAATATACTGCTAGGAAAGAACAAGAACAAAAGTTACAGCTTAGCCTTTTGATATAGTGATACTGTGGGGAAGCCATAATTTCTTACTTAAAGCAATAAAATTTGTCATTTTCCCCTAGATCCAGAGATTTGTGGGCAGTGAATTCTGAACTTACTTATCAGCTAAGAGATTTCATTGCTGTTAAACAAGAACTAATCAATCAATCATTCCAGCCTGAACTGAACAGAAATGTTGGTTTGAATCACATCTGATTTCATCCTAGTGTAGTTCTAGGTTTATAAATTAATGCAATCTATGAACTTAACCTATTGCTGTTCAAGGAGACAGTATCAACTATGCATATGATGGCGAACCTATGGCACGCAGAGCCATATCAGTGGGCACAAGAGCGTTGCCCTAGTTCAGCTCTGGCGCATGCATTTTCGGGCCTTCTGGGCCAACCGGAAGTCAGGAAACAGGCTGTTTCTGGCCTCCAGAGGGCCTCTGTGGGGGTAAGGAAGGTCTGTTTTTTGCTCTCTCCAGGCTCCAGAGCCTTTTTAGGAGCCTGGGAAGGGCGAAAACGGCCTTCCCCACCCCCCCGGAGGCCCTCCAGAGGCCAGAAAAGGCCAATTTCCCAACTTCTGGTGGGACAGAAAGTCAGGAAATGGGCCATTTCCGGCCTCCGGAGGGCCTCCAGAGGGGGGTGGGGAATGTTGTTTTTGCACTCCCCAGGCTCCTAGAAAGGCTCTGGAGCCTGGTGAGGGTGAAAAATGGGCCTACAGGGCCCACCATGCCATCATTTGCCAAAAGCGGGGAGAGCGCAGGGGATCGCACACGCATGCATGGTGGGGAGGGCGCATTAAATTATGGGTGTATGCATGCATGCATGCGACCCCACCGTGCTCCCCCCACTTTTGGCATGCAACGGCAAAAAGGTTCACCATCACTGCAATAGAGTATGTGAATCACCAACAAATATAAGAAATTTGCCATACAGAAAAGTCCATACCTCTTTCGTTTATTCAAAACCGATTTCTGGAATAAACATACCAATACACAAGCTGTACTATAGATTTATATTCCCTTTCTCCCATCCACCCCAATCCTTCCCACAAGGTTCTTCTCAGGTCTGTAGCATGGTTGCTAAAGGGAAAAGAAGAGGTACCCTTAAAAAGGACTGGACAATATTTTGAGTACAAACTCCACATTTTCCTAAAACTTATGGGAGCCTATCCATTAACACCATAGTATCACTAGAAGAGCCAGGGGTAAGTATTTTAACTATTTTTTTGGGGAGAGTTATGTTGGAATGGGTACAAGTACCCCCTCATTCCCACACATTCTAAGATACCCAAATGCCCCCAAATTACATCTTTGCTGTCACAATTTTAGATGGATGGGGAGTAAAAATACATTAATGTAGTTTACTCCGATCTTAAGGGTACAATATATAATTAATTTACAGTGCTCCGATCTTAAGGGTACAATATATAATTAATTTACAGTGCTAATTACCTCTTCTTTACTAGCTTTGTATATTAATAATACTGGTTTTTCACCTTTACACCTAGAAAAATAACCTGAGAAGAATGTTTTTGCTGCTTTTTTGGCTCCCTCTGGCTTCACTGAAGCCAGCAAAATTACATACTGAAACTTAAACAAACATTAGAGGAAGGGGGGAAGTGACTATATTAACAGTTTAATTTCTCCAAAGTTTAAAAGGCTAAACTATTCAATTGTATGATTCTGACAAGGGCTATCTTCTAACTAACAATCTTTTTACAAATGGGAACAATGATCCAAATCCTTAAATTTGAGAAAATTACAAAGTCAACAAACTTCGGTGTTACTAAGCTCCGATTAAAATGCCAAACAGCTCACCTGCACATGTTTATTTAATTTAATTTATTTAATTTAATTTTACTGATTCTCCAAACTCAGAAACAATCATGAACCGCCATTCATTTAAAACAGTGGTTCCCAATATAGGGCCCAGGGCCCACAAGGGGGCAATTTTATTTTTAAAGGGGGCAAAATGAAAATAAGCTTTTCTGAATTTTTAAAAGCCTGCTAATTGGTTTTATATATTTGTGATGAAACATATGTGTTTTGTTTACCTATTGTTGTCTTTGTTAAAGTGCATTTTCTTTTTTTTTTCCAAATCATTTTTTATTTTTATTTAAGAAAAATAAAACTTACAAACATTCAATCAAGTACAATCAGTACATTGGTCGGTTTACATCCCTGGTGCCCTCTCCTCACAATATCACTACACATCTAAAACTTATTCTTATATAAAATATATCAATTATATCATCATTTAAGGTATTTCAACATTTACTTATACATCACCATATTTTATTATCTACCCATAAGTAAAATAAATTCCATATGAAATAATATTCTTTTTCTTCCTATTTCGAATGTCAATTTACTCATTTCGGCACAGTCCAACATTTTCCTAATAATTTCTTCATCCGTAGATGTTGTTTCTTCTTTCCATTTTTTTGCAAAAACAATTCTAGCCACTGTTAAGAGATTCACAATTAAATACTGGTTAAAGTGCATTTTCTAGGGCCTGGTCTGAAAAGGATATCCCAGCTGGGGGGAGGAGGGAGCAACTGCCAGCCAATCAGATGTGTTCCCACTAAGGATCATGGGCCTGGCAGTCTCTCTTTTTCCTGTGGGCTTTGCTGCTGGGTGATTGCAGGGAGAGCTGACAGAGTGGATGGCTGCTGGGAGAAGCCCAGCAGTGAAGATACAGAACCAGCACCCAAGTTTAAGTAAGAAATTGTTAGATTTACAAACTGTTACTGTCAGTCATAGTCTTGAGGCTAGTTATGAAATGTCTTTACTCATTGCTAAATTTGGAAAAAATCATACTATCGGGGAAGATTTAATTAAACCATCAATATCAGCATTTCTTAAAACAGTTCTGGAAAAAGATGACAAAGATGTGAAAGCCATGCCACTCAGTAACAATACTATTAGTAGAAGAATAGATGAAATGAGTGAAGATATCGAAATGAGTGAAGATATTGAAACACAAGTTGTTGAACAGCTGAAATCAAGAAAATTCTCAGTACAAATGGATGAATCAACTCCGACAGACAATGAGGCCGTATTGCTAACCTATGCAAGATATATTGATAAAGGTAAATCCGCTGAAGAAATATTATTCTGAAAATTATTAGAGACCACTACAACCGCTACTGATATATATAATAAGCTAAAAAATTACTTACATGTCAAAAATATATAAATGGAAAGCATAACATCTTGTGCTGCAAATGGTGCTCCTGTTATGATGGGCAAGAAAAATGGCTGCTTAAAATTGATGAAAGATGAAAATCCAGAAATGCTTCTTGTGCACTGTGTTATTCACAGAGAGAATGAACGTTGGGCTTACCTTGAACATTATATCTATGTGCACTGCAGGAGAGTCCAAGCATGGGTTCATTTTTAGTCAGATATGACATAACTGAGCTGGAATTTCTTTGGCCACGCCTTCCTCCTTCCAGCCAAGCCTCAGTTTTCCCAATGAAACCGGAACCAGGGAAGACGCCATCTGATAGAACTGACCACTCCTGGACCCCGGACCAGTACAAGCCAGGGTCGGATTTGGACTCTCCTGCAGTGCACATAGATGGAACGTTCAAGGTAAGCCCAATGTTCAATCTCCTGTGCACTGCTTGGAGAGACCAAGCGTGAGATATACCCAAGCTAAATTGATGTAGGGTGGGAAGTCCAGGATCCCCTCGGCCGGCAGGACTCTCTGCAAGACACGCCTCCCAAATGCCGCCTCAGCTGATGCAAACTGGTCCAGCTTGTAGTGCCTCACAAAAGGTGAAGGAGAAGTCCAAGTCGCGGCTCTGCATATGTCCAGAATGGATGCTTGCATAGCCCAGGCAGCCGAGGTAGCAGCACTACGAGTAGAGTGTGCCATGATGCGACGTGGCACTGGACAAGCTTGAAGTTCATAAGCTAAGGCAATACGTGCCTTGAGCCAAGGACCAACAGTAGATGGTGAGACCTTTTTCACCATCAGTGTGGGCTGGAACGACACGAACAAGGCCTCCGTTCACTGAAAGGTGGCCGTCTGCTTGTCATAACGCCACAAGGCCCTGTGCACATCCAGCGTATGCCAGCGCTTCTCCGTCTGATTTCTGGGATTAGGGCAAAAGTCTGGTAGAACAAGTTCCTGTGTGCTGTGGAACCAGGAATTAACTTTTGGCACAAATGTAGGGTCCAAGCAAAGAATGACACAGTCTGGGTGAAAAATGTACAAATCCTGGCGCACCGAGAGCACCACCAGTTCCGAAATTCTGCGTGAAGAAGTAATTGCCACCAAAAATGCAACTTTGAAGGTGAAAAGTCTAAGTGTGGCCATCCGCAAGGGCTCAAAGGGAGGCAAAGTGAGCGCCTGCAAAACTAGTGACAGGTCCCACGTCAGGTAGTGAAGCACAACAGGTGGCAACAAGTTGGCAGCACCCTTCAAAAAACTGCGGACCTTAGGACGTTGTGAAAGTGGAATAGGTCCCTCACCTGGTAAAACAGTTGCCAAGGCTGCAACCTGTCGACATAACGTAATCGTAGACAGTTTCTTTTTCAGGCCATGCTGCAAAAAGGTGAGGACCTGTGGAACCATCGCTGCTGTCAGTACCAAGTCCTTTCTGGCACACTATCGACAAAATGTTGCCCAGGTGGCTTGATAAATGTGAACTGTTGACTGTCTTCAAGAAGCCAGAATGGTGGAAATTACCTCAGCCGGATAGTGTTCCTTCCGGAGAGCTTCCCACTCAATTGCCAGACGGCTAACTTGAGCCACTGAGGATCTGGATGCTGAAGGGCGCCCTGACTGAGGGAGACCCGGTGCGGTGGTAATATCCAGGGCTGCTGAGTCGACAGCAATATGAGGTCAGCGAACCATGGGCATCTCGGCCAATACGGTGCCACTAGTAACACCTCTGCCTGTTCCTCCAAGATCTTCCTGATCACCCTCTGGAGTAGGGGAATCTGAGGAAAGGCATACAGCAACCCAATTGACCATGGGCAACGAAGGGCATTGACCTTTTGGCTGCCAGAGTCCAAAATCTGGTGAAAAACCGAGGCAGTTGAGCATTCTGCGGGGTAATGAACAACTCCAGCATCGGGGTCCTGAAACAAACGGTGATGAGGTGAAACAAGTCTATCGTTGTTCGGCTTAACCAGTCTGCTGTGGAGTTGGACGTCCCGGCAATGTGTTCTGCCTTCAAGGACCGAAGATGTCGCTCCACCCAGAGGCACAGCTTCCTCACTTCATGCATGAGCTTTCGAATGAGTGCCCCCTTGGCGGTTGACATGTGCCTTGGCCGTGACATTGTCTATTAACAGCAGGACATGACGATCTGACAGCTCTGCTTGAAATTGTCAAAGCACCAGGTGCGCTGCCCTCTGCTCTAGCCAGTTGATATTGTTGCAGAGATCCTCCTGAAACCAACGTCCTTGTGTCACAGTGGACCCCAGATGCGCCCCCCAGCCAAACAGGCTGGCATCTGACATCAGCACTAGTTTGGGAGGATCTCAAAACAGACATCCTTTTTCCAAAGCCTTCAACAGCCACCAATCCAAGGAGTTGCACACCAGAGCCTTACAACTGAGCCCAGGGAACTATGGCGAGACAAGAAATCATCTTCCCCAATAGTTGGGGAAGAAGAAGGAGGGACACTGAATCTGATGCTTGAACCTGCCTTATTAGTTGTCTTATACTGTCCCTGCGGTCCTGCGACAGGAACACCTGGGATAATTGGGTGTCTATTACTGCCCCCAAATGGGTCAGTCTGGTGGATGGAACCAGATGGCTTTTCTCCCAGTTTACAGAGAAGCCGTGATCCTGTAGGGTCTGGATGGTGAGTCTTAAATCCCGCTATGCCTGACTGGAGGACGATGACTGGATCAGCACATCACCCAGGTAGCACTGAAGGCAGACTGGATGAGCCCGCAAACGTGCCACCACCACGCCTAGTAATTTGCTGAAGGTGCGTGGTGCTGATGATAGGCCAAAGGGGAGGACCCAGTATTGCCAGTGCCGACCCGCAAAGGCAAACCTGAGAAACCTCCTGTGAGAGAGCCTTATGGGCACATGGAGGTAGGCCTCCTTGAGATCTATCGATGTTAAGAAATCTCCTTGTCTGAGGCCTCCCAGGATCGAATAAAGCGAGTGCATTTTGAACTTCTTGTACCTGATATGCAAATTGAGGTCTTTCAGATTCAAAATTGCCCTTTGGCCCCCCGAACTCTTGGGCACTAGAAAGAGTACGGAGTAAAATCCCAAACCCCTTTGACCAATTGGTACTGGTTCTATGGCTGAGATATCCAGCAAGTGCTGGATTTCGGTCTCCATCATGGCCCTCTTGGTGGCCTCCCTGGGCACTGGACACTGAATGAAACCATGAGGGGGTCTGGAACAAAATTCTCATGTTAGTCCGAGAGTCACAGTTTGTAAGGCCCATGCATCTGTGGTGGAATCCCTCCACTGGTCAGCAAACACCTTTAACCTGCCGCCAATAGGGATGTGGGCCCAAGAGTCACTTGGAACGGCGGTAGGGGCATCCCCCAGAACCCCTGTAGGGGCGCCTGGACTGTGGCTGCCAAGATCTGTCTCGGAATCCTGACCTGTCCTGAGATTTATCCCCTCCATGGAAATATGGTCTCTAAGACTGGGAGGCAGGGAATCCCGCCTCCGTATTCTGAAAGGACTGCCTATGGTAATAAGGAGTTGGTCTCCTATCATACCTCCTAGTAAGCTGAGGTAGCACCTTTCTCGTCTTTTCCCTCCACCAGAATGGGATCTAACACATCTCCAAACAGCTGCTGTCCCTTAAAGGGTGCAGCCGCCAGACACCCTTTGGACCTGGCATCTGCCTGCCATTGGTGCAGCCATAACAAGCATCTGGAAGCTACATTAGACGCTAGAGCTCTAGAGGCAAATTTTGCAGCAGTGATAGAAGCATCTGCAGTGTATTCTGTTGCTGCAATCAGTTTACTAAGATCTTGCTGGAGGCGAAGATCCCCAGGAGAAACCCTGGCCTGAAGCTGCTTGAACCAAAGGAGCGATGTCCTGGCCATAAAGGAAGCCGCTGTAGCGGATCTAATCTCCCAAGCAGCAACCTGATGAGTCTTACGTGTGGCCAAGTCCGCCTTCCTATCCTCTAACTTCAACCCTTCTGCGTTATCAGAGGGAAGAATAGAAGCAGAAGCCAAATTAGTCAAGGGAGAATCCACTGTAGGAATTTGCAGAAGGTCCTCAAGTTCTTTCTGCACTGAATACATCTTTTTGTCCATGCCACTAGGCAGAGGGACAGATATAGGGTGTTCCCATTGCTTTTTAATGGTATCCACAAAAAATTGGGGAGAGGGAATAACCTCCTGGGTAGTGATCTGCTCTGAAAACAGGCTAGCACAAAGATCCTGAGAATCTTTGGGAGCTGAGGCAGATTTGTCCGCCAGGCCCATATTAGCAGTCATTTTAGCCTTAATTAATAAAGTTCTGAAAAGATGGGGGCGGAACAAACCAGAATAAACTGGCTTATCCTGAGCAATGCCCTCATCCCCTGACATCTCGAATTTACCTAATTCCTCCTCACCCTCCAGCGAATCCTCACTGTGAAGGGATTGAGTGTCATGATAGGATTCTTCCCTATAATCCCTCTGCTTATGTGATTGGTGAGGCACAGGGTCTGCCCTGGAAGGCCCTGTATGGGAAGGAGCCAAAATACCTCTCTGGACTAGTGCCTCATCAATGCCCTGGGTAATGGTTTGCACAATGGCAAAATGCAATTCTGAGGACAGAGTTTGCTGTCCTGGCTCCTGTGGGCGGAGTCCTGCTGCTGTGGGCATGAAGGTGGCCGAAGGCACAGAGCACTCTCTACCTGGCACCTGAGAAGAATCAGAAGGAGGTTGAACTATGGGCAAAACATAACCTTCCTGAAAGGGAACTGCTTGAAACCCATGTTGTTCCTGAATAATAGTGGGAGACCAGTTAGGTTGCTCCTCTTGTAATTCCTGAGTTTGTATAACAGTGGGAAAAATATGGAAAGCCCCACCCTGATCCCCTGAACCCACAGGGAATTTGTGGGCTGCAGCCTGTTGTTGAGCCTTTGCAAAATGCTTTTCCAAGGCTTTCTGCCTTCTCAGGGCATCCTTATCAGCAGCTACAGAGGAAGACTTATTCTGTTTGGCTTGGGTGTTAACAGAAGGCTTACTAGATCTCAATCTTGACTTTTTATTGCTAGAGCCTTCTGGCTGAGGTTGAGGTGTTGCAGACCCCTCAGAATCACTGCTATTGACCATAATAGACACAAATTGAGAGATTCAAACCAAAAGATTAAGACAAGAAAGTAAAGGTTACTCACTGCGCAGTTCAGGACTCTTAAAATGCCAAACCGGCAACACAGTTTGTTTTCAATAATAAGCAGCAGCAGCAATAATGAGGGCACCCCAGGAGTTAAAGGGACAAAAGGCCTGCTATACTGACTCCAAGGCCACAAAACGCTGAATTAAAACCGGAAACACGGTTTACTTGCGTGATAAGGAGAAGGTCAGGCTTCTAAATTGCAGATCTTCATAGTTTTATGCCCAGCTGCTTTCAAAGATAATATTTTGCTGCATTATAAGCCCAAACAAAATGGCCACCACCAACAAAATGGTGGCTATCGGCCACACAGTCAGCGTGCTCTCCCCAGCGATCCGCAGCTCTCCAGCAGCAATCCGTGGCGAAATCCGAAGCCTCAGACCTCCCTGAGGCTAACAATGACTCTCTGATGATCTTTGCTGCAATCGTAAGTCATGGAGCAATGGCCGCTGCAGCAGTGAACTTATCGCTGCCTTGCAGAGCACACAGTGCTGACTCACACCTCACTCTCTCTCTCTCAGCTACCCAAGCCGATTTTAAAGAGGGTCTCTCTTTTTTTGTATTTAGCTAATTATTTGATGAAAAAGATAGTAAAGTAACTTAAATTTAAGTTAAATTGAAGAACCAACTCTAATAAGTCTTTCCTGTCTGAATTAGTTGGAAAAACTGAGGCTCGGCCGGAAGGAGGAAGGTGTGGCCAAAGAAATTCCAACTCAGTGACGTCATAACTGACTGAGATGAACCCACGCTTGGACTCTCCAACCAGTGCACAGGAGAGATCTGCATTCTGACTTAAAGGGAGGGGGTCTCTACTGCTTTAATCCTACTTGTCTTGCCTAAGGGTATTCAGTTCTTGCTTTAACTTGGTTGCTAACACTTCTGCTTAATGAAAGGATCCTTTTGAACTACCACATTTCAAGAGTCTTTACTTTCTTAAGTTGGAAGGAGAGGCAATTCTTACACCAGGTCAAGGTTGACTCAGCTTTCCATCCTTCTGAGGTCGGTAAAATGAGGACCCAGATTGTTGGAGGCACTATGCTGCCTCTGTAAACTACTTAGAGACTGCTCTAAAGCACTATGAAGCAGTATATAAGTCTAAATGCTATTACTATATTGGATTGCAGGCTATCTATTCAGATTATGCCTTTTCCTTAGCCTAGTAAGGAGTCATGCACATGCTCACTCCTTTCTCCTGCTTCTGCAATTCCTCTTCTGCTGTTTTCTCCCTGCATGTCTGCAGTCATCTCTCCAGACAACTTTACAAGCCTTGCTGCAAATGTTTTGATTCTAAAGGCAATGTATATGTATTCCCACTCAGTACTTCTGCAAGCCTCACCCCCACACCTCCAGTGCCTGCAACCCACCTGAACTGCCTGCCAATTGCATGGGCATTTTCTCTCTTTGTTACAGTCAGAACACGAAAGGTAGTCCTTGATTTATGACCTTTTATTTAATCACCATTCAAACATACACCACTTAAAAAAGTGACCTATGACCAGTACAAGCACTTATGACTGTAGCAGTATCCTCACAGTAATTTGATCAAAATTCAGGTACTTTGCAACTGGCATATATTTACAGTGCTTACAGTATCCCAGGGTCATGTGAACGCCATTTAAAATCTTCCCAGTGATTCTCCCACAAGCAGTCAATAGGTGAAGTGAGATTTGCTTAATGACAGTGTGATTTGCTTGAAAACAATAGCAAAAAAAGTCATAAAATTGGGCACAATTCATTTAACAACCATATTGGGTGGCAATGGGAAGTTCTGGTCTTAATTGTGGTCATAGGTCGAGAGCTACCTGTAACACTCTTGCAAACAAAAAAGCTCCCTAAATAACACAGTAATCTACAATGAAAAACCTTTGCTTTAATTAATGAAGGGTAATCAAAGCAGGGGTGAAATGCTCCTGGTTTGGACCGGCTCGGGCGAGTAGGTAGCGATGGCAGCGGGCAGTTCGGAGAACCGGTAGCAAAAATCCCTGGCCCCGCCCCCCATGCCCAGCTGAGCCGCACGAGCCAAGCTCTGACAATCAAAGCTCTGTCGGTCCCAGCTGAGTTGCCTGCCGATCAGGCAACTCAGCTTGGATCA
>JANHZT010007241.1:121438-134673 GCA_032468215.1 Stegonotus admiraltiensis | reverse complement strand
TCAGGGCTCTTTGGTGCCAGGATATAGGTTGTAAAGTATCTGTTGACACAGGCAATGCTAGTAAATTGAATCCAAGTCTCCCCCTTCTTCCAATGGCAATATCACTTTTAGGGATCTGACAGATGTTCTACTCCCCCTCCCACCTTGAAAATAACTCTGGAGAGAATGGGATAGCGTAGGACAGGCTTCTGTGTGGCAAGCCTCATGGAGAGAATGGGCTAGAAAGCCTGAGGGAGAGAAGAGGATAGGATAGGAGACATTTCTGTGGGGCAAGGCTGAGGGAGAGAATGGGAGAGGAGAGATCTATGGGGCCAAGCCTGAGGGAGAGAAGGGAAGAGGAGTGGCGGATTGTAACTACTCATTAATGTTCAAACTCTGTTGATTTATCAAGCCCAATCACATAGTTTTGTAGTGGAGCACGGGTATTCAGCTAGTATAGACATAAAATAAACATCAGGCACAATAAAAAACCATGGGGATTCATATTTTAAGTGTTATGTTATTTAACTGATCAGTATCTATACTGCCCATCACACTTGTGTAACTTCGAATTTTTACAAAACCTTCCCAAAAAATCATATAAGTCATAATCAAAACCAAAGTTTAAAGAAGAGAATTAAAAAATATAAAAGCTAAAACACTGATGGAACACACTAACCCAGAGTTGTCAAACTCAAAGTGAGGGGCTCAGATCTGGCCCACAGGGTACTTAGATCCGGCCCATGGGGGGAACCCTGGAAATAGTGAAGGACTGGTCCATGGTGCCTCTGCCAGCAAAAACACAGCCCTCCCAAGCTCCATTTTTGCTGGCAGAGGATTGCAGGAGGCTGTCCCAGCAAAAAGGGAGCCTGTTTTCTCTGGCAGAGTGGTCGGGCCACAGGCACCCCCAATATGGGTGATATGAAGCTGGCCACACCCACCCTGGCCACGTCCCCATTCCCCCCCCCCCAGGTCGAACAGAATCCTGATGCAGCCCTAAGTGACATAGAGTATGACACCCCTGCACTAACCACTCCCAGGGTTGTATGATACTTTTAGACTCCAATGCCAGTTGACAGAGCTAAGTCTTGATGCTCTTCCAAAATGTTAGGAGAGTAAGGACTTGCCTCACCTCCAGGGACAAACTGTTCATAGGATGACAGCAATGGCAGAAAAGACTTTCTTCCACCCTAGTAAAAGTTCTTTAACCAAGTGGTTCTGCAACGTATTATCTTTGCCTGATTAGGTGGGATGAGTTAATGAAATAAGGACAAGAGTTGCTCAGGCAACCGTATGCCATGAAAGGCTTTGAAGGTGATAATAAATACCTGGTACCCAATGTGGCTCACAAAGCAGAGGTGTTACATGTGCAAGCCTTGGTGCATCCAAAACTATTCACATTATGCATCTACT
Organism: Stegonotus admiraltiensis; assembly: GCA_032468215.1. Classification (NCBI taxonomy): domain Eukaryota; kingdom Metazoa; phylum Chordata; class Lepidosauria; order Squamata; family Colubridae; genus Stegonotus; species Stegonotus admiraltiensis. The sequence continues at coordinate 133,281 of JANHZT010007241.1, read as the reverse complement.
CCACCTTCTGGACACTCAGGGGTACCTTCAAGTAATATATTTTTGCAGTAGTCAATATAAGAGATGACCAGGGCATAACTGAAAAAAGGGTTGGTTTTTTACTTTAGAGTGAACAAAAGATGGGTTGGTTATTTCTCTATTGCTAAGGGTTCATTAATCTCTATTCTGTTATTATTTCAATTTGTATTAAGATTTCACTTTTAACATTAAAACTCTTTTCTTGGTTTCATTAGTATCTTTTTCTGTCTGAACATCTATTGTTCTTTTACTTTATTGCTCTTCTTGCCTTAGCAAGCCTGCTGATCTTTACTTCTTGACTGTATTATTACTTTACTCCTAGGTTTTATTATTTAATATCTCTTTCTCACTCTTCTCTCTCCTGAGTCACTGGCTTTTTTGGTACCTTTTTCTTAAGTGACTGAGTTCTGCGTTCACAGCCATCAACTCTTCTCTTCTTTGTTTGGAGTTTGTCATGTATCATTACCCAGGACAGGTGTTGGCAGTCTTCTCATATTGAAGTAATGCCATTTGAACTAGGCACTTTTAACTAATTCTCCACTCCTCCTTCATTCTCTAGTTTCCTGATAGCTGCAACCATTTTGAACTCTGATTCAGAAGGAAGGAAGATGCTGCTGAGGATACTGTTCAAGCCTTGCCCTCACATGGCCTTATTCATGCTGTTTCTTGTTTGCCATGGAACTTCTCTGCATTAACGATTTACACCCCCCCACCCCCCACACACATATTTTTCTTTCCTGCTTTTCCCAGTTTCAACAAAAGTTCCACCAACTTTCCTTCTCTGCACCAGAGACATGTCCTTATCTCACCTTCTGTATTTTTCCTTTTAGATGCTTAAATTCTTTGAATTCTATTTCTTTTTTTTTTCTTCCGCAGTTGTCATATGAGGAATAAACTGGTGGTGGGTGATGCCATTTGCAGTCCATAACACCTGCAGAGGATCATGTCAAAAATGCTACCCAAAATTCTCTGAAAAAAAAACATATTTGATATTTATAGCATTTGAAATGTACAAAGTATATCACTGTAACTTACTGATAGTTTCTTTTACAGCCATTTCTAATTCCTGGTCCTTTTGTGCCAGTTGGGTATTGAATTCCCTCATTAGCTGTTTTAATGTGGAATTGTGCTTCAATTCAATGTCTTCCTGTTCATATCTATTAGGATATCAGAATATAAGAAATTAAGGTTTTTTTAGCTGAAGCATCATGGTAAAAAACTCTAAAAATTTTCTTATAGATTATATTGGGTAACAAAGTGGTTAAAATAATTCATTTCATTATTTTTCCATATAATACTTATAAAATTACATCTAATCCTTTACATTTTTACCACAATGAAAATGTAGGAAAATACTTGTATAATTTAAAAATGTAAAAAAGTGACAATTTAGAACAATGTAAATAGATTATATCTTAGGTAAATATATTTAGGTGTGAACTATAAATTGATATCCAGCATACATCTTAAATGATTAATTGTTGGAAGCAGACTATACATGTATTCAATTGTTTTGTATAAATTTAGGCTTATATCTAATTGATGGTTACATTCCTATTATTATATCTTAGCTCATAAGCTGAAGGTTGAATTAACCTTTTACTTCCTTATGTGTTTCTTTATATAGTATGCAATTAGAAATATAAGTTTTTAAATAATCATAATTTCTGGATTTTATCTGCACTGGTGAACTTCAAAATTTTGACTTGTTTTAAAGCAAATAGACAACTCTGATTTGCATAAAATGGGTAACCATGATAACATATATTTTTCAGATGTGATTGCTTGATTCACAAAGAAAGGAGTAAAGACACTGCACATGCAGACAATACACTTTTTCATAACTGGACATTTTACATTGAGAGATATTCATCCAAACTGAGATTGTTCTCCATAAAAGGGTTCAACGGATGTAAACAGCAGAGTTTGCCTGCTAGATACATATATCCCTATGTGGAAAACGTTAATCATAACCTTTATTTCATTCAGTTTTACTCTACATACATTTCACTGAAGAGTTAACAGTTACTTAATAGCAACTTACTTTATTTTTTGCTCCATTTCTTCTCTAGATTCTTTCTTCATAATTTCCAGCTCTTGCTGATGTTCTTTCCGCAAGGTTCGCAAATCCTTCTGAAGCTTAATCATATTTCTGTGCTGTTCCTGTTTCTCTTGCTCTGTATGTTTCAGTGTAGTTTGCAAATCTTTCTGTTGTATCTGCATCTTATCAACCATCTTCTGAAGTTCAAAGACTGATTTAGTCTTTTCTTCTATATTTCCTTCCAGAATTTTTATAAGGCCACTTCTTTCATCTACCTGCTCTTGCAGTCTGTTTAATTTCTCGTCATATTCTGTAATCGTATTTTTCACCTCAATCCTGCGTTGTCTCTCTTTCATAAAATCTTCACCAAAATGGTATATCTTTTGTTGTAAAGATTGTTCTTCCTGCTCCTTTTCTTGAAGCTTTTTTGCTAAGTCTCTAAGTGACATTTCCATATTTTGCTGATTTACTTCTTTGTTTTTCAATTCTACTTTGATATTTGTTAATTCACTCTCATACTTAGTATGTTGCTTAAGTAATGAAGCCTGTTTCTTGATTTGTTCCTCAAGTTCTTGTTGAAGATTTTCAATTTTATTTTTATCTTCTTGAGCTCTTTTAAGTAGTTCTTGCTGATCCTGAGTCTCCATTTTTGAAATATTACACATTTTTGTTTCCTCATTATACTTCTCAAGTAATCTCTCCTTATCCAATAAATCCTTTCTTAAAATATCAATTTTTAAATCATACATCTTTTGCATATTCTCCAAAGCATGGACTTTATCTTGCTCTGCAGAATCTTTTATTGTTTCTACTTTCTGTATCAACTCTTTTTCTAAATCTAAAGACATGATTTTCTTTTCTTTTTCTTGCAATTTTTTCTGTAGCTTATTTTGCTGTTCTTTCTCTTCCATCTGAGTCGTCAACTGCTTTTTAATAGAAGCAATTTTGTGTTCAGCCTTTTTTTTCAGATCTGCTATTTTAGAAGTTGTTTCTGAAATAAGCCTTTCTTCTAAAGCCTTTAATTCTTCCTCTTTGGTTTTCAATAGAGCCAGTTTTATTCCTTCAAATTCTTTTGATTTTTCTTCCAGGTCAATTTCCATAACCTGCATTTTCTTCTCAAAAGTTAGGACTTTTTGTTGCATCTCCTTCAGCTTGTCATCCTTATCCACTATTGCTCCCTGAGCCTGTTGGAGTTGTTGTGCCATTTCTTTTTGCTCACTGTCTCGTTCACGGTACTTTTTACATTCTTCCATTAAATAATCATTTTCCATTGTTTTCCGAGCAATATGCTCTTCTAATTCAGCAATTCTCGATGAATGAATTTTTATCTCGCCAACCAAATCAGATTCCTGTTTTTCTTGTCTGACCTGCTTTTGTTCCATTAAGCTTTTTAAATGTTCTAACCGTTTCGTTTGTTTATCATGCTCTTCCTTCCTTCTATTCAGTTCTTCTTCTTTTTCACTGACTTGGTTATTAATCAGTTCAATCTTATTTTGTAATTCCTTAATAGTATTATAATTTTGTGTAAATCTCAATTGAGCTTTCTTCTTCCATTCTGACATTTTGTTCATCCAGTGGTCTACCTGTTTCAGAGCAATAACTTTATCTTCACTCAATGATTCAACTTTGGAAGATAGTACTTCCATCTCATTTAGTAACTGCAGTTCGTTTTCTTTGTGTTGCTTGATTAACATTGTTGTGGCAGTTTCTTTTTCTAATATGGTGTTTTCAAGTCTGAGGTTCAATTCACTAATAAGCCTGTTGAGATCTGTGATTTCTGCTTTTTTCTCATTTATCTCCTCCCTCATAGAAGTAACAACATTATTATGCTCAGATAATTCTTTCTTCAGCTCTGTGATACAAGATTCCTTTTCTGTTGCTGTTCGCTGCTGGAAATAACTTTCTTTTTGCAATAGTTCCTTTTCAGTTAGAAGTTTCTCCATGTCTGCTTTCATAGACATCATTAAGTGTTCCTTTTCCTCCAAATGCTTTTTTGACTCCTGTAAACTACTGTTTAATGTTACATGACTCTCAGTTAATTGTTTAAGTTGAAATTCTAGATCTGGAATTTGATTGATTTTAATTAATATGCCTTCTTTAATTTTTATTGTCTGTTGCTGACAGTGAGCAATTTTAACTATTATTGAAGAAATGTTTTCATTGCATTGTTCAATCAGTTCATCAACTTTTATTTTCAATAAAGTTTCTGTCTTTTGCTGGTAATCAGCCAGTTGTCTAATTGTATCTCTTTTGAAATTTTCAAATTCAGCTTGTTTTTGCTGAAACTCATTTCTTTCCCCTTCTAACTTTGTTCCATAATTCTCCTGTTCTTTAAAATGAGACATCTTCAAGGCATGGAGTTCCACATCAGCCATTTTCAGTTTATCTGCCAGCTCCAAAAAGTCATATTTCTTTTTTTCTTCTGTTATCATTAGCTCATTAAGCTGTTCCTGTACTGTTATTTTCTCCTTCAAAGAAAAGTTAAGATCGTTCTCTAATTTTACAAGTTGCTTTTTTAAATCAATTTCTTTTTGTTTCAAAAGGTTCACTTGTGCTAATGTCTGTTGTAGTTGTTCTTGAAGTTCATGTACGGTTTTGTCTTTCTTTGTATCTTTGTCCTTTAACCATGTAATCTCTGCATTATTCTCTTCTCTTTCAGCATCAAAGGTGGCCAGTCTTTCTTTCAGATCTCTTATTTCTTGCTCTTTTTCTTGCAATCTTATCTCATGCTTTTCCCAAAGTTCTTCAGCCTGCTGTTTTAGTTTCTTTTCCCAAAGATGTAAAACTTCACCCACTTCTTGCTTGTGAGCTTCAGCCATGCTTTTTAGTTGCTTCTTCTGATTCATCTCCAGTTTTGAAACAGCATCATTTATTCCAAGTGAACTTGCATGAGCCATTGCCAGCATTTTTGAAGTGAACTGCTTCTCTTTCTGACAAAACTCCAACTGGTTGCCCTCAATCTCTTTTTTCAGTTTTGCTTCTTGTTCTGAAAGTTTTTGCTTAAATTCTTCCTGCATTTTTTTTACTTTTTCTATAGCTTCCTCTGCTTGTGTCTCTTGCTGCTTTAATTTGAGTTCATATTCGCCTCTTAAAGCACTAATTTCTTCTTCTTTGGTTGATAACAGCTGCCTATACTTTTCAATTTGTTGCTTCATGAAATGCTTTATTTGTCCAATTTCACTTTCCTTACTAGTGCAATGACTTTTTAACTGACTGATCTCTTCTCCAAGGTTTCTTAACTGTGATTCATACTTTTCTGTCAGAGATGAGGTGTTCTGTATATTTTTTCTCTTTTCTTCTTCCAAGTCACATTTTAGATTATTTACCTGGGATGTCTGAAAATCTAACTCGGTTTTTACTTCATTCAGCTGAGTTTCAGTTTTTACAACCAGTTCTTCAAGTTTTGACTTTTTATGCTTTATAACTTCCAATTTCTCTTGCAAATTTTTAAACTTGTTTTCATAAATACTTGTATTATCTTCCCTTGACTGACATAAAACATCGAATTCTGCAGACATTCTTTTACATTGTGACTCAGCTTTTCCTAGAGTTTCTTTCATTTTTTTCTGTTCTAATTCTTCTTCACATTTCTCTTTTGCTTCCAAGAGTTGTTTGAGTTGAATTATTTCTTCTTTAAATGATTTCTCAATTACTTCCTGGTCTTTAAAAATAGCTTCAACTTGTTCCTTGTGATTATTCCTTTGCTGATTAAGTTTTGTCTCAAACTGCACCTTTGCTTTATCTGCATCCTCTTTTAACTTAGAAATATATTGTTCAAGATTTTGACAGGTATTCAGAGCATCTGATAATTCAGATGAAAGTGCTTCTAGCTCTGTTTGTTTCACATCCAGTTTTTCTAAAGTTTTTTCATTCATTTCTTCTATATGAGCATGAAATATAGCCTCTTTTTCTTTTAACAGCTTGGTTGTTCTGTCTGATTCTGTCTGGACAACCAGATCTTTTAACCGACTTTTATCATTTTGTGGACACTTTGCAGGGGAACTTTCCAGCTCAAGAATTTTCTGTTAAGAAGATCAGTGGGAAATAAAATGCATTGATTTTAAAAAATATATATGTTTAAAATATCTACTTAAATGCTATGCATAACAAGATTCTAATAATTTAAATGAAAACATTAAATATAAACTATGTTGCTTCTTATTCTGAAGAATGGAATTAAAAGTTAAAATCATTTAGTTTCAGCATTGTCACACCCATAAAAATGATATTTCTATGTAGGTTTTATCTATATAAAATTAATAAGTATTTCTGGACTCAAAACCTAGAAAAATAACCTAGACTTATTGCACTTTGTATAAGGTTATTATGTACTAATTATTTTCTGCAGATTTCTGTAAAATTCTCAAATTCTATCAGAGTAATGACTGAAAGACAAACACAGAAATATGACGAAGAAAAAAAATCCTAAATGATGTTCTATATTTATTTATTTATTTGTTCATTTATTTATTTATTTAATTTGATTTATATACCGCCATTCTCCCGAAGGACTCAGGGCGGTGAGAAATGAAATCATCCACATTTATACACCAGCTCTTTTCATGGTGGATTCTCTCTCCACTGCTCCACAGAGCTCCAAAGATGTACCAGAAAGGTTATCTACCCCAGCCTACTACATCTTTGAGCTACTGTCTCTCACCAGGTTTTAACAGGCATATTCACAGTGTTACTAGGAAGCCTCTCAGATTACAACTCTCTCAACAAATACACCTGTTGCTTTTGTCCATGTGTCCCATAACGTCATTGTGAACTGGCTCAGAAATATCTAGTTCTTTGGCATACAATTTTCTGCATCGGGCTCAAAAATTCATATTCGCTAAAATTTTCACCCACTTGCTTAATAATGTTCCTGAAGGATACATCATAAGAAAGAAAATATGTATCAAAAATAGAAAATCTTTAACATTGATACTGATAACCCATGTTTCCCCAAAAATAAGACTGAGTCTTATATTTTGGGGGGCTCCAAAATAAGCAGTAGGCCTTATTTTGGGGAAACACAATTTCAGAGTGATCAGCCCAGCTGGGTGCACCAGCTTCCAAGAGGCGTCAAGCACACGCGGACCGATGGTATCCGGCAGCATTCCCTGTCCAAGCAGCAGACGGAGGCAGAGGCCTGGGGGGGAGGTAGGCGATCCAGATGCATCGCGGGAAAGCCAAGTCAGTGGGCCAGATTGGATGGGCAGCCGCAGGAGGCTCATCTTCGTGTGGCAGCACCAGCAGTAGACGGAGGCAGAGGTACAGGGTGAAAGGCAGGAAATCCCAATGTGCTGTGCGGGCCACAGGCAAGTCAAGAAATGTGAAGATAAGCCTTCTGTGGTTGCCCACCTGTTCCGGCCCACTGTCTTGGCTTTCCCACACCCTGCATGGTCCATCTGGATCAGCTGCCTTCCCTCCTGCCCCTCCGCCTCCATCTGCTGCCTATGCCACCGCATGAAGATGTGCCTCCCGCTGCTCTGGCTCAACAACTCTCAGCTTTCCCACAGCCCACATGTCCAGATCGCATGCTTCCCTGCCCCCCCCCGGTCTCTGCCTCCGCCTCTGCTTAGACAAGTAATCAACTCACTTGCATTGCTTGGGCTGCGGCTGCTGCCAGACACCGTCGGCTCATGCGTGTTTTCTCTGCCTCCTGTGTTGGCCATGCCCACTCCCCTTCACTAGGGCTTATTTTTGGGGTAAGTCCTATTTTTGGGGAAACATCGTAGTTAAGCCAAAAAGGATTTTAGCACAGATTTGCAGCATCCAGTTGGCTTCAAATGCCCCATGCTTCAAGTGCTCCAAGCTAAAATCCCATCATGTACTTTTTCAGTCAATATCTTTTGAAAGGGGAGGGCCTACTTGTCAGATTGATTTTGCCTGCACAAAACACCCTGTGGCTCTGGTGCTGGCTGGAAAAAGTTTGGTTCTGATGCTTCCTGGAAAATCCTTTCCACCCTTTAGAAACATTATGATGCCTTAAAGCAAACACAATGTTCCTGAAGGATAAATGGCACCATGCAGCCACTCCCAAGACAGGAAGGGGAACTAGCATGATGGGCTGGAGAAAGGAAGCTCTAATTTTCGGGATTGCACATAGAGGTGAGGGGAAGGCTTGCAATAAGCTGAAGAAACAACACTCATATCTTTGGAATCCTGGCTTTGTTTCTACAATCCAGCATGGGAATTCCCTTCTGTGCACAGGGGGAATTGCCTGCCTTCTTTCAGCAGCCATCATTCTGTCTGCTTAGTAATCACATCAGGGATGGCTGTGATAGCAGTCACTGATAAGATGATCACATTGGCACCTTGATTAATAAGGCAATGACTTACAAACAAAATTGCAAGCTCAACTGCAGTTGTTTATGGAGATTCTCAGTCATCCAGGTCATGGTTGTCCCAAAGGTGCTTTTTCAACAGCAACTGCACTTTCTGGGTTTTTTTGAAGACGATTTTGCTTCTCATCCAAGTTCTTGGATGAGACGCAAAACGTCTCCCCCTTCCAAAAAAAATCCCAAACAAACCAGAAAGTCCACTTGTAAATTGACAGCTACCTGTAATATTCTATTCTGAATCTTTATACTTTTGATTATTGTTGTTGATAATTTTAGTAAGATGATATAAGAGACTTAACTATATGTAACTTATTTTAATATTTAATATTTTAATTTTCAATAATTAAAATACAAAAAGAAAGAATTCTTATACATAACTGTGGCCATTTACATGACATATTACTATAATTTACTTATACTAAATTTCTAACTAAATCCAATCTTAATTTATCTAATTTTTTTTTATTTTCAATCCATTTGTACTTGTCCCATATTACATAGTATTCCAAATCCATCAATCCTTTTAGTTCAAGTGTCAATTTGTCCATTTCAGCGCAGTCGAAAATGTTTTTAATTATTAAGTCTTCAGAGGGCATATTTGTATTTCTCAAACACTGCACAAAGGCTAGTCTTGTCGTTGTTATTATATGTAGAATGATGTATGTTTTTTTTAAAATCATATTTCCCTTTTGTTATCCCAAGAAGAAACAATTCCGGTGTGTATTCTATTTGAAAGTCAGTTAAATCCTGTAACCAAGTTTGTATTTTTTTCCAAAAATTTTTTTGATTCTGTGCATAATCACCATGAATGAAATAAATTATCCTATTTTTGTCTACATTTCCAACAATTTGGGGTTAAATTTGGGTATATTTTTGCCAATCTTGAAGGCGCCAAAAACCAACGATAAAACATTTTGTATTCGTTCTCTTTAAATGTTGCTGATTTTGTTATTTTATAATTTCTGTTCCAAATTGTTTCTCAATCCTCTAATTCAATATTGTGCCCTACATTTTTTGCCCAAGCTATCATCACTCCATTCACCATTTCCTCGGCTCTGTCAAATTCTAATAAATAGTTGTAAATTTTAGTTATCAATTTTTCATCCGGGCCAATCAATAATTTGTCTAATTGTTGTGGGACCAATTCAAATCTGTGTTCCTCTTTATTTTTTAAATACCATGATTTTAATTGCAAATAAGGCCACCAATCTATATTTATTCCCTGTTTTTCTAGATTTTGCCTACCTTTTAAATTTCTTTGGCAATCTAAAATTTCACTGTATTTGGCCATTTTATTTATATCCATAGTGTTGGAGTGAATCATCGCTTCCATTGTCGAAACCCACCCAGACATTTTCATATAATGCTTTTTCTTAATTTCTTGCCATATTTGCATTAAAGCTTCTTGTACCTTATGATGAAAAAAATATGAATGTGATTTGTTTTCATTATCCCATAGAAAGGCATGCCACCCTTTTTGTAAATCATGTCCTTATTTCTCAAATTGTTCCACTCCTTGATCCAAGCTAATATTGCCGCTTTGTAATAGAGTCACCAATTTGGGAGCCCTAAACCACCTCTGCTTCTACTATCCTGAAGGTCTGTTAATTTTATTCTTGCTTTTTTGCCTGCCTATATAAATTTTGTTGTAATTCGATTCAAATCTGCAAAAAAATTCTTATTCAGTTTTGGTTTTTCAGTATGGTTTGAAAGAGATAGAGCAGTTTTGGCAAAATATTCATTTTGATAGTTGCAATTCAGCCTAATATAGGTAATTGTAATGTACCCCATCTTTCCAAATCCAATTTTATTTGTTGCACTAGTTTTACATAATTATTTTCTTTGATCGAGGAACACCTTGCTGTCAACCATATTCCTAAATATTTGATTTTTTTTTTGTGCTCTGTAGTCCTAATTCTTCCTCTAATTGTTTTTCCTTTTGTGGCACCATATTTTTAACTATCATTTTTGTTTTTGTCTTATTAATTTTAAGGCCCGATACTTCTCCAAATTTTTCTATCTCCCTTATTAGAATAGGTCCTGTATCTTTTGGGTCCTCGGTAAAAACCACCAGGTCGTCTGCAAATGCTTTTAATTTATATTCTTCCTTTCTAATTTTAGTTCCCTTAATTTCTAGATTTAATCTGATTTTCTTCAATAACAACTCTAAAGTCAGGATAAAAAGCAAAAGTGATAAAGGGCATCCCTGGCGAACTCCTTTATTTCAAATGGTCTTGTAATTTCCCCATTTATTATTATATTTGCTTTTTGAGAAAGCAAATTTATTATTACATTTGCTTTTTGCGATGACTGAAACAGTAAACTGTTTCAATCATCTTTTCAAATTTTTCTCCAAATTTCATTTCTCTAATTTGTTTTATCATATATTTCCAATTCAAATTATCAAAGGCTTTCTGCGTATCCAGAAAGACAAGAGCTACTTGTCTCTCTGGATGGGCCTCGTAATAATCTAATATATTCATAACTGTTCTTGTATTGTCTCTGATTTGTCTCGATGGGAGAAAACCATTTTGACCAGAGTGGATAATTTCATTTAGTATTTTTTTCATCCTTCCTGCAATGATAGTCATAAAAATCTTGTAATCAGCATTCAGAAGTGAAATTGGCCTGTAATTTTGAATTCGGTACCTTCTTTCATGATCGTATGCCTCTCTCCATGAGACAGGTAATTTTGCTTCCAACAACACCTTACTGTATAGTTCAAAAGTATCGGTTCTAGTATTTCCCCCATATTTTTGTAAAATTCTCCTGGCAAACCATCTGGTCCCGGTGTCTTATTGGTTTTTTATTGTTGGATCGCTTCTTTATCAATACAATCTGTCTATTTAACATCATCCTCATCTCTTCCCCCAATATGGGCATACCTTCCTCTTTTAAATAATCATTTATTTTTCCCATCTCAACATCCTCTTGATTATACATTCTCAAAATATTCTAATGTAATCCTTTTAATTTCTTCCTCTTTGTTATATAAATTCCCTGCCTCATCCTGTGGTTGTTGTATTATCCTACTTACTTTTTCTAATTTATACACCAACCACTTCCCCAGTTTGTTTGCATTTTCAAATTGGTATTGTCTCACATATTTGACGTTTTTGACATAATCTGTTCTATTAAATTTATGTTTAACTAATATTAACCCTTCCTTAAGTTGTACATCATCTAGCCTTAATAGAATTTTTTTCTAAGCACTCTGCTTCTTTCAATAATATATCCTGTTATTTCCACTTTTCCTTGTTTCTCATTGACATATATGCTATTGTTATTCCCCTTGTATATGCTTTTATTGTGTCCCATAGGTTCTGCAGTGAGGTATGTTGTTTTTTATTTACATCAAGAAATAGAGTCAATTCTATTGAAAGCAGGGATGGTCGCTTCGCCTAGCTTCTGATTATATCAGAAGTCGTCCCGTGCCCGGAGCTTTTGCTGGG
>JANHZT010007241.1:65093-76394 GCA_032468215.1 Stegonotus admiraltiensis | reverse complement strand
TTAACGCATTGTAAGCCGCCCTGAGTCTCCGGAGAAGGGCGGCATATAAATCAAAGCAAAAAAATAATAATAATAATATTTTTTTCAAAATTATAATATTCTTCTAGGATATTATTTACATTTTTAGCTAAGAAAACTATTAAAATGTAAATGAAATTTAAAACAATTGTCTTCTTTAGCCAGCATCTCGCAATTCAGCAACTCCTTTAAGTGGAAATTCTTCTAGACGAGGAAGCGGAGATACAAGCAGCCTAGTTGATCCTGATACCTCGTTAAGTGAATTGCGGGTGAGAAATTTTTATTGGTTAACAAAAGAAAACTCTTATATATTTGTATCAATCAAATTGTAGACTAGCTTAAGAAGGATAATTATATATTTGCAATATGGAAGGAGATGGAAGGTAGGAAAGGAAAGGAGAGGAGAGGGAAGGAAGAAATGATTTATTTATGTTAATCTATCACATAATTTACCACCTTACTCCTATGGAATTCTTGGCTGCTATAAATATTAAAATAACAATAATATAATACTTTACACTGAACAATGAAAGCTATATAACATATAGACTCCCTTGCTTCTAGTTACTGTTGTGACTATATAAATGTATTTACTTTTTCCAAATGTTAAAATCGGTTGAGTGTATTTTGTAAATAATCATTTCTTAATAAGATAGATTCTCTCTAGTTTTTTTCTTGTATTAACTGGTTATCCATAATATCTTACTATAAGAAGGAAGCAGAACTTTACTAAAAGTGTAGCATAGTTTAGCATAGTTCTAAAATTTGATAGTTCTTCACGTCGTATGTTGCAATGGTTTTAAAACGGGTTGGTTATGTGACCAACCTGATTTTATAACCTTTTTTTCCCCAAACATTAAGTGAATGCTATGGTTGTTAAGTGAAGCAGTGATTCCTGATGGGCTCAGTTGTACCAAAAACTAGAAATAAGTGCAGTTTTTGGCAAAACAGAGAAATAATGAGGTGATATGACCATGGGATGCTTAAAATGGCCATAAAAGTGGCTGTGTTGCTGAGTAATTAAAATTCAGTTATGTCACTGCAGTGGGGACTTGCATATCGGAACTTTGAATTTGATTTGTAGTCCCCTGCTTTAAGTTAGGGGCAACTTTGAATGGTTTCTAACCGACCAATCATAGGTTGAGGACTACCAGTATATAGAACTCTGCTGTTATAATGTTTTAGTTTGCAAATGTCATTATACACCTTTTCAGATTTGCATTCAAAATAAGATTGTGAACAGTTTATATCTGAAATTTGTGTTCTTGGAGATTTATAAGAAATACCAACTTAAATTTAATTCTGTCATCTTCAAGTATCAAGGATATATCATTAATTTAATCCATAATTTGGTAGGTAAAATATACACCAAATCACCTGATTTTTAAATCATACAATTATATAATCAATCTTTATGATGTTCTTATGCAATGGTTCATTCCTATGTCCCGCAGGATATCTATGATCTTAAGGACCAGATACAAGATGTAGAGGGGAGATACATGCAGGGACTTAAAGAACTAAAGGTATTAGGGTTTCTCCCAAGCATGTACTTACTATGGTAATACTTTGGTAATGACGTTTTTGCAAATTTCATTAAGAGTTTACTAACATACTAATTACTCTTTTTATTAAGGATGTGTCTAACGAGTAAATTGGAGAATGGGTTTTGTACATATACATTAGTTACTAAAGTATATTACCTTTTACTTAAGTAGTATCAAATGTTGTATTAATAGTAGTAGTAATAGATTGTGCTATCAAGTACTAATAGATTGTTCTATCATGTTGGTGTCAATTCTTAGTGACCACATAATTAGATTTTGTTTATGTCTTCCAATGGTGCAACTATTGCCACTGTAACTGTGTCCATTCATGTTGCTCCTGTATGTCCTCTTTCCTTCCACCTTTGCCAGCATTAGAGCATTCTCCAGAGAATTAAGTCTTCACATAGTATTTCTGAAGTAAGATAATTGAAGTAATGAATATTATATAATGTAACCCTAACCTTTTCAATAATTCGAATAATTTAAATTTTTATTTTTACATGAAAACCCAAGTAAAAATTTTATAAGTCGAATAATTAGAAACCACTGTTAGAGATTGATAGTGAAATCAAAATTAAAATTACGTTCTGTGAAATAATAAATCACTAGATAATTTTTAGTAATGCTTTAAGTCACATGAGAAGTGCATAAAGAAAAAATAAATGAAGTACATACCAAATACATCATTTAGAAAGAAAGAGCAAAATTGGGCTTATATTTGTGTATCTGATTCCAAGGCCAAATGCCAATCTTTGTTTATAGAATTATTGGCTATAGATATGAGCACATTATATTAAAAAATAATCTGAATGCTGTTTATGTTAAATCCAGGGCATTTCGTAAACATTAGAATCTAAAGAGCGTTGTACATAAACTGTGACCTGATTTTTCATCAATTTTGTCTCTATTGATCCTTCTTCAATGAGTGGGTAGTAAAACTCTTTGATTCAAATTACTACTCATAGGAACAGCTTTGCTGGTTTTGACCAAGAACCATCTCATGCTACTATTTTGTTGGAGATACCTTACTATTAGTGTTGTCCTGAAACTAGTGTTAAATTGGAGCCGATATTAAATCTTCAGGATAAATTGTCATTGAAGTCCTCCGTTTTTCATGAATTCTTCATCTTCCCTCCAAGATCTTATGTCAGTCCAAGATCTGACAGATCTTATGATTTCAGAATTGTCACTGTATATGAAAGTTGTTCAATGTACAGAAATTTTATTAGATATTTAAACATTTTTTCTTTTAATTTGCAATATGCAAAAGGCAATACCATTTTTGGGGTGCCCATGATTAACTTTTAATTTAATACTCTCAAACCATTCAGGTATAGATTTAGTCACCAAGGGGTACTATTTATTTTGTGTGTGTGTGTGTGTGTGGGGGGTGTATCTGCAAATTTGTGTATAACTTTGCTTCCTAATTGTAAATTAAATTGTAAAACTGTTCAAAAATTCCTCTAGTTGAATTTGATTGGACTAAAGTCATTTCTTATTGGACTAAAGTCATTTCTTAACCATCATCTTAGCGATGACTGAAACTTGAAGGAAGTTAAAGACAGAAATGTGCTTTTCTTAGACTTCAGTTTATGAAAGAAATATGCTGTGATTATATAATGATTATACATTAATACAAAATTACTTGCTAATTCTTTTTGCTAGATCAAGCTAAAATAACTGTCTTCTAGAACTATTATAAATCTTGCTTAAATTGCTGGCATTTGCAAAGAAAATAATAAAATCAATTCCTTAAATGTCCGGGTGCATATTAAAATTTCATTGACATGCACATTTAAACAGACACAACTTAGAAAGATAACATGATTAAGTATGGAACATTCTGTGTGCTTCTATTTAAATAATCGTTAATAAATAAAGGAATAAAATGTTTCTAGGAGTCACTTGCTGAAGTTGAAGAGAAATACAAGAAGGCCATGGTTTCTAATGCCCAGCTTGATAATGAAAAAAACAATTTAATCTATCAAGTGGATACTCTAAAAGATGTCATTGAGGAAAGAGAAGAGCAATTAGCAGAATACTCTAGGGAAAATGAAGAAAAGACTAAGGTACTTAAATTTGTAATTGATTATATGCAGAATGTAGATTTTAAATAGCAGAATATTAAAAAAATATGTGTGTAGTTAGGTATATTGATACTTGAAAATAACATTGCATACTTTTAATGAAGACAAAGATCTTACTAGGATCTATGATGGCTCAAACATGGAAAAATTAATTTGTTCTAGCAGCAATTTCCCCTCCTTCTTTTCTTTCTTTTGATTCTAAGTTACTCTTACTGGACAGCCATTTGTCTAAATTGTATAGGGCAGGGCTGTCAAAGTCAATTTCATTGAGGGCCAGATTATGATTGCCCTCAAAGGGCCAGGTGGGCATGGCTAGGTAGGTGTATCTGAGGGTCATGTGACCAGGGGGGGCGTGGCCAACTCAACCTGGCTGGCTTGATGTTGCTCACATCAAGGGCCAAACAAGGCTGGGAGAAGAGATCCAGAGGTCTCCAGTGGAGGAAGGAGAGACCAGAGCGAGCGCCAAAGCCTCATCCATCAAAGGAGCCTCGCTGTCTGGGAGGGGTTGTGCAAGCAAGTGGCAAGGCCGGCGCATCTTTTGGCATTGCAGGCAGGGTGCCTGTTGGGACTATGCGGGCAGGCAAAAGGTGGTGTGCAGCTTGGGGGAGCCCTCCAGTGTGACATCTAACAGGCAGTTCAGCTGCCCCCAAGAACACGCCACCTCAGTTTGCCTGCTGTGTCTCTCCCCAGACCCTCTGCAATTGTAAAAACTGTGCCAGCCTTCCCCCCCTCCCCCCCAGACAGCAAGGCTCCTCTGATGGATGAGGCTTTGGCGCTCACCCTGATCTCTTCTTCCTCTGCTGGAGACCTCCAGATCCTCCCCCGAGTCCCTCTGCATTTGCAAAGCTGTGCTGGCCCCCTCCAGCAGCCGAATGGTGGTGATGCACGGCAGGCCAACTGCCTGATCCTGCCTGCCTGACACTGAATAGGCAGTTGGCCTGCCACACCACACCACGCCACCCTCACCTGATCCTGCCTGCCTGACAATGGAAACTCGGGGGTCTCCAAGGGGCATAGACGTCTTTGTCCATGGGTGTATCATGCCGCCTCATGCTCTTGTCCTGCTCCGCTCTATTTGTTATGTTGGGGGGCCTGGTGGGGCATCTGTGCTTGCATGAGGTTGAGGGGTCTGGGATGCTGGGGTGAGGTGGGGGGGCAGGCCATTCAGTTTTAGGCTGGAGTCCAGACCAAGAGTTAGGGTAGCCTGCTGCCTGCCCATTGCCTGCGGCAGCTTCCTATTTTTAATCCCCCCTCCCCATTGCAGTTCAGCTGTCCCTCTCACCACACCCCAGCATTGACTCCCTGGGCACCCGCTCCAGCTGCGTACAAGCATCGATGCCCTGCCAGCCCCTCCCCAGGCATCAGAAACAGCCACGTGCAAGCAGTCCTGCTTCCCCAAGAGGGGACCCAGCTGTGTTTACCTCCTCAAAGCTGCTGCCGGTGCTGCCACTGGGTGAGGTAAGGCCAGAAGCCTGGCAAAGAGCCTGTCAAAGAGGCGAGAGGCCAGGCCAGGTGCAGAGGTGAGGCCGGATGCAGAGGCAAGAGGCCTGGTGGGGCGAGGCCAATGAGCATGGCCAGTCTTCATGTACTTGCCACCTCCTGTGTGTGCGCCCGCCAGGATGGGCCGGGACGGGCCGAGGCAATGTGGGCTGGCCTCTTGCAGTTTCCAGGATGACCTTGCGGCTGGATCTGACCACATCACGGACCAGATTCAGCCCGCAGGCCTTGAGTTTGACACCCCTGGTATAGGGTCTCTTGCCTGAGCAGTGGGTTGGACTGGAAGATCCAGGTCCTTTCCAACTCTGTTATTCTGTTATTCCTTGCCCATGATGATTACAGTTTACTAAAACAGATTTGAAAAATTCTGTCAGATATAGTGGTAAACTGACAATATTGGCCTAATGTCAAACATTGGAAACAAACAGGGAGTCTATTCAAAATTGGGTTTTGATTACAATATTAGGGGGTTAAGGTGAGGATGAGGGTGAGGTTTACTACTCGGAAATTGTGAAAATGTTTAAGACAGATTTCATAATTGGGTTCCTTTAACTGTGAGTAGTTATTATTCCTGTCTACATAATAAATATTAAGAGTACTCTCTTACTAGCCCACAGAATCTTGAAATTAGCTTACATTATTGTAACAAGCTTCAAAATGTTATTTGAGAGTAACCAAAGCTACTGAAACAAATTTTAAAGTCATCTAATTTCCACTTTTTTTTTTTGTTTAATGCAGGAATTGGAAAGACAGAAACATATGTGCAGTGTTCTACAGCATAAAGTAAATGAACTCAAGGAAAGCCTTTGCCAAAGAGATGAACTAATAGAGGTACATACTCACGTTGGAAAATAGCTAATAATATGGTGAATGATGGTCAAGTGGTCGTCTATAATTTATTTCCTTAATTTTGACATGTACTATAATGTTTGTGCTTTTCCTCCAAGCTTATACTTTGAGAAAATAATGAAAGAGTTATATGAAGGGCTCCAGATAGCAAAAGTTCTTGATACAAATTGTTTCTGTGTCTACTTGTTTCCAGAGGGGATTGCAGTGCTTAGATATTCTATTGATATATCATTTATCTTGCTGCCCAACACTCTTTCTTTCTGAGCCAGCTGATTAATTTTCCAGATTGGTTCTAAATTATTAGATATCTTGCTTTGTAATGCTGAAGCTGCAGAAGCTCACTTAAAGTGTCAATTTCATGATCCCTATTTACTTATGTTAAACCTTTACATGCCATTAAAAATTCCAAGTTTTCAACATGTTTAAACAATGAAATTAATTGATAATCAATAACACTATTATGATAAAATGTAAAATAGACATGATTAAATTCACAATAAAATATTAAGTTTATAATTTTTATGACAATAATGTGGCTACCCTAGTTAGTAACTACTGTATTTTTCGTTCCATAAGACACACTTTTTTCCCTCCCAAAAGTGGGTGGAAATGTCTGTGCGTCTTATGGAGTGAAAATATGGGCGACAGGCAGCAGCAGTGAACAGCAGCAGTGATCCCCGCCGCCTGGAACAGCTGATCAGTGGTGTTCCGGGAGGCCAAACAACCGCCGATCAGCTGCTCAGAGGTGAAGGCTCCATCGTTCTCCAGCGGAGACAGCAGATACAGAGGAGGCAGGCTGTTTACTGCAAGGATGCTAGCCAGATGAATACCAGATGGATCCTGGGAGGCAGAGGCAGATTTTTTTTTTCTTATTTTCCTCCTCTAAATCTAGGTGTATCTTATGGTTAGGAGTGTCTTATGGAGTGAAAAATACGGTAGGTTCTCACATGAAGCAGTTTCTTCTCAGCTTAATTGCTCATATAAACATGCTGCTTTTAAATTGATGGAAATTCATTTTTAATTGAATTCGTGGGATTTTCTTGTTCATGGGTTGAAGTCTTTTTAATTAATTCTTATTGAATTGGCATATTTATTCTTCAGTCTAGGGCAGTCATGGTTAACCTTTTCAGCACCGAGTACCGAAACTGGAGTGCATGTGTGCCAGAACCTGGAAGAGAGCAGCTGGCTGCTACGCATGTGTGTGGCGGCCAGCTGCTCTTCTGAGTTCCGTTGCGTGTATGCATGCTGGCCAGCTGCTCTTCCGGGTTCCGTCACGTGCATGTGCAGTTGCCTGAAAGAGCAGCTGGTGATGGCACACATGCCCACAGAGAGGGCTTGGCGTACCACTAGCTAACTTGGCTAACCCTTCCCTTAGGTTTGCCATCACGGAGCTAGGGTCTTCTACCAGAGGCTTGGGAGTTTGAGGATTCTGTACAGTATGTAGCACTGAATTTTTTTGGATAGATTGCACTGAAGTTCCTGGGTTCTATTAGAGCCACTCTTCTAGCTTATGAGTCACCGCCCTGAGTCCCTGGGACCTCTTTGGCCTTTCCACATCCTCTGATATGGAAATTACTCATTCAGATCCTGATATTTCGCCAGCTTCTCATGCTACTCTTTCCTTGGGTTGCTGTCACTTAGTACTACTGCACTACATCTATCATCACCACTGTCTTTTAGTCCTTGTCGACTCTCATGATGGCTGATGGATTGGCCAGTACACGCTCGTCTGTTGGAGCTGGAAATTCCAAAGGATTTTAGCCCTGCTATTCTCTGTCACCTTCTGTGGAATCTCCCTTCTGGACTTAAGAGGGTATAGCCCGTACACTATGCAGATGTTCCTTTACACAATGTCAGCTATTTGGTTGCATTGTTCACTGTTTCTATTTCGCCTGTATCATACACTCTCCCACTATGATGATTGTCTCTGAGGCAATTTTCTGCAGAATCTGCACTTCATATGCTAGCTTCCTGATTCTATGGATCTGGTGCTTAGTGCCTGCTTCTGTGCCACTATGATGAATGCTTCAATGTATTCTTTTAGCTTAGCCCTTTCAAGCCGTCAGTAGGATTTCCCAATGTCTGCCAACTCAGCTATCTGTTGATAGAACTTGTCTTGACAGATTGACAGATCTTGTCATTAGAACTTGTCTTGACAGATTGACAGATTGACAGATCTTGTCTTGCCATGGCCCTTCCTCTGCTTAACCATCCAGCCATGCCTGTCCCTACATTAGGTAGCATCTTTCATCTTTAGGTCCCACCTCACTAATGCATTCCTGAATGCCCTGTCTACCTGCTTTCTACCTGGTGTACAGTCTCTGAATATTGGGCTTGGGGTGGAAACCTCTCTACATTGTGGGGGATTTCCAGGTCTTCACATCGACAACTCCCATGTCCTCCTTTGGCCAGCCCACTATATCAGATGGAAATCTGGCAGACTATATGTGATGATGTGGTTCTTGTCCTTTCCATTGAGATTCAGGATGTCTCATTGTTAACAGTACTTGGATGTTGGTGTCTTCCTTACCTCCTCTTCCTCCACCTGGTTCCATGTGATTGTAGAATACCAAGGTACTTACAGCTGGTTTGTATGTCTGTACTATGGCTGATTGGTAGTTCCACCTTAACTAACTTTCCTCTCCTTATTACCAATCGGCCGTACATCTCCAATTCAAATGACATCTGAGTGTCCTCACTTTAAATCCACATTAGATGAAGCAGCAAATCAACTACCTTCCTTCTCTTGACTTTAATGCAGCCATACTTCTCCAGTCCAAATTCCAACATCTTCATTGTAGATCTGTGTCAGGAAGATCATCGAGTCAACGCCTCATACTCTCATCATACTCTCAGTTAGAATGGATATATGTCATCCCTGTAGAAAAGATGGTTGATGGAAGTTTCACTCTTGAAGTTATATCCATATCTAGTCATTAAGATTGTCTGGCTGAGGAGTTCAAGCATATGCAGAATAGGGGACAGTGCCATTATCTTGATATATGCCAAACTTGATGGCCACTTATGTAATCTTTCTTGAATTCATTTCCACAGTTGTCTTCCATAGCCCCATTGAGATTTTGAGGAATGTACTTAGTATCTGTTGACTTTGTATAGGTCCAGGGATTCACAGTTCCATCTGTGACTATATGACTATGGCATATAGTCATAGACCAGCTGTGCTCAGATTGATTTGCCTAAATCTTAGGTGACTGGTCTATTTATGAGCAATTAGTGTTTTGGTGTTCTGGTGTTACTTTCAATTCCTTTCTGAGCTGTGCTCATGTATTGGCCCATATGGTTTTGTGACTTGGCAGCTATGACTCCTGGTAGGGTTTTCAATGTAGTAATGAGGAAGGTTACTGGCTGATAATTTGATGGTGCTGTTCTCTTATGGGGATCTTTCATGATCAGCACTGTCCTTCCTTGAATTAGCCACTCTGGGTGGGAACCTACTGCTAGCAGCTGGTTCATATATGTTGCTAGGTGTTCATGCACCACTATTAGGTGTGGTTTTTTTTACCAATAAGAGTGGATCATGTCCAGGCTAGGTGCTGTCTAGCTTTTCATGTTCTTGACTCGCTGTTGGATTTCTGCTACTGTGAAGGTAGCTGGTTCCTGTTCTGGGAGATAACTCTGGTCTGCTGCCAGGTTCTGCAGCTACTTTTCACTGGTATTATAGAACACAGAATAATAAAGTTGGACGGGACCTTGCAGGTCTTCTTGTCCAATCTCCTGCCCATTCTGGACAAATTGCTGTCCAATCTCTTCTTGAAAATCTCCAGTTTTGGAGTACTTGCAACTTCCAGAGGTAAGCCATTCCTCTCATAAATTGTTCTGTCAGGAAATTTATCCTTAGTTCTAGGTTAGCGCACTCTTTAATCATCTTCCATCTGTTATTTCTTGACTTGCTTGGAAAATAGGTCAACCTGCCTCTTTTCTGTGACAAACCCTCAAGTACTGTTATCATATCCCCTAGTTCTTCTCTTATTAGACAAGACATAACTAGTTCCCTCAATCTTTCTTTGTATGGTTTAGCTCTAGACCTCATATCATCTTTGTTGCTTTTCTCTGCACTCTTTCTATGGTCTCAACATCTTTTTTGTATCATGCTGACCAAAACTGGATGCTGGGTTCCAAGTGTAGTCTCACCAGTGCAGTATAAAACAGTACTGCCACTTCATATGATCTTCAAATTATTCCTCTGTTGGTGCAATCTAGGACTTCATTAGCTTTTCTGGCAGCTGCAAGCACACTCCAGAGCTTCAGATGGAGTCCAGCTTTGTATATTTTCAGCAGTCAAATCAACATGCCCTTCTGTAATTCTAGCAGCTGACTAACTTCTCTGAGTGTTTTAATTTATTTATTACATTTTTATGGTGCCTATCTCTCCTATAAGGAGACTGAGTGGTCTTAATCTTAGCCTCTAACTCATTTTCTGGCAGGTGGGGGGTATGTACTGCTGTTTTTTTTTATCGTATACCAAGGGTTTAGACAGCCATTTGTCCAGAATGGTCCATGATTATAGCAGCTGCCGCCTACACCAGTTCATCAGTTATGATGGTAGTAGAGATTGTCATGAGGGCTCTATTGGCATCTTCTAGAATCTCCATCTCCAATAAGATTTGATAAATCAGCTTCAAAGATTGACTGTAACTAGTTTATACATTATCTTATGCCTCATATCAGCTGCTATGCTCTGTAATGTAGAGGGTTGGCAGTGATGTTCTACCAGGTCTTGGCTGCAGCTCTAGATGGTCTTCCTGGTCTTCTTGAGTCTGTGATGTAATGTGCAGTTGGTGTTTCTTAAGTTGTGAGCAGCTTTCTCTTCACGTTGTTGGAGTATTAGGTAACTAACCATTTCTCAGTTAGTGAGAATGCAGGTCTTCTGCCCAGCCATAGCTCACTCATATGTTTCATCTATCCTCTCTCATTAAGTCTATTGGTATAGTAGCATTCCATCAAATCAGGGTTTGTTTGTTTGTGTTTCATCCATGTATTGTTTTTCTGATAGCCCACTTATTATCAGATTGTCCTGGTTCCTCAACATATGACATGGATCTTGTTAATCCAGGTGACACCTGAGCTGGCATAACTCTGCTTGTTTGTTATTCTCATTTTTGAGGTAGAGAGGTAAGCCCAAGGGGTTTATAGCTCAAGGACTCCTACTGGTGTTCCATGTCAGAGGTGACACTGTAACTACTATTCTATCCTATTGATTGATTGATTGATTGATTGGTTGGTTGGTTGGTTCGATTTATATACCGCCCTTCTCCGGAGACTCAGGGCGGCTTACAATGTGT
>JANHZT010007241.1:16285-26952 GCA_032468215.1 Stegonotus admiraltiensis | reverse complement strand
TGGCTCTCCAACCACTCTCTAGGCATCTTTTCCGACGCTTCATCACCCTCAGCTCCTCAGAAAACCAAGGAGCTAAGCGAGTTCGGCATCGGGTAATAGGCCGCAAAGGCGCGACACGGTCCAAAGCCCCGGCGGCCGCACTATCCCAGGTACAAAATATTTAAATAAAATAAGTTCACTAAAAATATTGTATTTCCCAAATGATCTACGTTGTCTATTTCAGCAACTACTGCTTAGTATCAACATTTTAAATTAGTATTGGATAGGCAGGCAAAGAAATGAACAGCATAGCGGTCATGTCCCTGTTGGAGCCTGAATCTGCAGAGGAAGATGAGACAAAGCTGGAGCTGAGGGAAACCGAGGGAGCAGTTTTGTTGGCTTCGGAGGAATGTAGGGAGGAGGCAGTCCAGGCCCCCTCAGGAGTGGGACGGCTTGCTAGCAAGGAGGAATGGGGCCAGGACAACCAAGAGAGGGCAGGCAGTGGAAATGAGGAGCGATGGAGCCCAGACGATGAGCAAGAACTTCCCCCTCCTGATCCCCAAGCACAGAGAGGAGGCGGAAACAGCGCAGGCCGACCCAACAACTCAGGAGAGTGCCCCGCCCCTCTTCACAAGGCACACCTGGGGATTGAGACTTGAGCCGCTGTAGGGAGGGGTGTTTGTTGGGAACTAACACTGAATTCATGGAGTTTTGTGTGTCATTGCTAACGTTGAGTTTCCTGGACTTCTTGCTTTATTTCTTGCTTCCTGGATTAATTGCCTTGTTCCTTTGTTTCCTGAAACCATTGCCTTGTTCCTTTGCTTCCTGAAACCATTACTATGTTCCTTTGCTTCCTGGATTCATTGACTTGCCCCGCTGGATTTCTTACTCTGCAGCTGTTGTACTCACAGTGTTTTGCTGGACAACTTAAAGCCAGAGGCTGCTGGAGGTATGTCTATGCATGTGTGATCATTTTGCTCTGGGACTTGCCATAATGTGGGAGTGTTTGGGGGAAAGTTGGAGCAATAAAAGGGCAATTTGAACTATCAGCTGACTGTGTCGCCTCTGTGCCTTGCCCCAGGTCATCGCAATAGCATATATGAAACTTAATATGTCCTCCTACAGCAGACGTGGGCATGTTACAGCACAGAGCACATCTGGCCTTTTGATTGTCTGTTGACTGATTGTCTACCCCTGGTCTACAATGTAAAACTTTCTCTATGGGAGTATATGAAAATTTACTTCGTCAGAAAACCACCCAGAGAGGGCCTAAGAAATAAATATTAGAAATGGGATACTTATCAGAATAGATAATGCTAAGCAGCCAGGACAAATATTAAAGAATTTTAAAAAGAATCTAGACCAAGATTCATTTTTTTTCTATCAAAGGCTTAGAAGCATATAGATTCTGATTTTAATGTAACTAGAAAAGATAACAAGTTTTCAAAAGAAATATAGCATTATACAAAAAAAATCTCTTACCTTTCAGGTGCTGCCTCAATAGACATTGATTGGCTTTCCATTGATCCTTTTGGTGTCTCTTCAGCTCTTGAAACACTTGCATTCAAATCACCACATTCTTCCATTTCAACATCTGGTACTCCAATAGCCTTGCAACTTTGCATGTTGCTATTGTCCTCCGATTCTTCCACAACAAGCTCTGCATTCTTAGTTTTATTAACTGGTTGAAGAAAAGCATCCAATTTTTGGTCCCGTTTGTCAGTGCGGATCATCTGATGAGCATAAATCTGCTCACTTCCTTGAGTAGCTGAAGATTTTGGTGATTTAACCACTTCAGTGGAAGGGGCAGATACGGCTGGTAACAATGTCTTCATTACAGATAAATAATGATGAAAGAATATTTTAATGTTTGTACAAATTAAAGTTCTGTTCCAAGCTCTGCCTTACATGAAACCTGCCTTAACTTTATATCACACAATTAAAATTATTAATTTATATTAAGATAATGTACCATATTTTTCGGAGTATAAGACGCACCAGAGTATAAGACACACCTTCATTTTTGGGGAGGAAAATAGGAAAAAAAAATTCTGCCTACCAGGTATTCATCTTGCTAGCATCCTTAGCCTGGTCAGCTTCAGCACATTTGTTTGGTCGCTGGTTTTGAGGTTGGGGCTGGTTGGGGCTAAAAAACACCTTCTAAAGCACAGCTGATCATTGGAGGGAGCAGCAATTAGAAAAGCAGGCAAAGCACGGAAGTTCACTTCACTCACAAGCGCTGCAACAGCTTCAAAAGCACAGCTGATCGTCAGAGGGAGCTCAAGTGACTAAAGCAGGCAAAGCACGGAAGGGGTAAGAGAAGGCAGCAGCTGTTCCGGGTAGCCATTTCCATGTCGCATTTTCAGCCTCCAAATGCATCATGTTTTTGAGTGGCGATCGGTGGCAATGGGGTTTGGCGATCTTTGTAGCGTTGAAGGGCTCTTAAATGGAGTGTTTGGAGGTTGAAAATCCAATGTGCGAAGCCCAAAAACACAAGCCATTGTCAGTGGCAATCTCTGCAGCCAGGAAGAGGATGAGCAGAGGCCAAAGCCTGGGGGCCAGCGAGTGGGCGGGGTTACATTTGCAGTATAAGAGGTACCCAAATTTTCAGCCTCTTTTAGGAGAGAAAAAAGTGCATCTTATACTCCGAAAAATACAGTATTTGGATTTTCAGTGATTCCACAGATTTTCAATGATTTGTCATAAGATGAAATACTGATTCTTTATAAAAAAAAACCCTCTCAATAAAGGAGAATGTTATTTAGCTCAGGGTTAAAATGAGGGGTCCTTGGTGCTCTCTGAGCTTGCTTGTTTTCTTGCAGACATTTCATTACCCAAACTAGGTAACAATATATCATTAATCCTTTAGGGATAAAAGAATCAACTTACTTGAGTGAAATACATCCTTGATGAATTGGAACCTAACAATTTGCTCTCTATATGTTGTTGTACATGCTCTAGGATGCTATCTTCATGGAGGAAATGAACTTCATGCTTTGTAGGATGCACATTCACATCCACATTCTGAGGTGCAATCTCAAGACTATAAAACATTTTGAGAACATTAAGTGTAAGTTGATCAAAGACAACTTTCCGATTACAAATTTCCGAATTTGCGTTGTAACCAGAACCAGAACTGTGGTGCTATGTATTTTTTCAAAACCAGAAATATATATATCCTTTAAACACATAACTGAGAGATATTTACTGTATAGCCTACTGTGCATTTTGGAACAAACACAGATACAACATTAATACAATAACATTCATTTACTGTAATTTATTTCCTGGCCTTTTTTCTTACGGAAATCAGAAAAGAAATAGAAGGTGGTTAAGCACAATAAGCAAGCAAAGACAGAAGTTCTCAACATTTGACATTGAAGTTTAATTTAAAGACCTGTCCTAAATGTAGATAGTAATGTTTATTAGATTTATATTTTTATATTTTAGTTCATGAGCTAGAAGTGGTATACTTCCCATAAAAGGAGCCTGTAGAAACTGGAAGTTCACATAGAAAAAAATGTCTTTTGAATTATTTATTCATAAGTAGTAGCAGCAAGCATAGTTTTTGAGAATAAGGGAACCAGCAGAAATATTCACAATATAATAGCAAGTTATTTATAACTTTACAGATTAATAATAAATTTTAAATTGTGCTTTGAAATGGACAGGCGGACAATAGATAAAACTGAAGTCTGGCTAAAGCATTTTCAGCCAATGAAATGTGCAAAATGGTATTCAAAGACAAGCTCATATTTGCAGACCTTACAATAATCAAAACAACAGATACCCATGAACCATCACAACCACTAGTAAGGTTCTCCCAAAAAAAGTGCTAGTCCACCAATCCTAACTGGGAAAAGAGGTTCGGGATCTGAAACTGGGATCTGAAACTCCAGGTTTAAGTTAGATCCAGAAAAGACTCTTAATTACACTTGTTGGTAAAGGAAGAACTACTTCTACCAAAACTCTTGAACATTCAAACAAAAACTCCCATTGTACAGAAGCACCCCCTTCTTATGCAGATTTAATTTCCATTCAGTAATCCTTATCCAGGCAAATTTACATATCAAGCACTGGTTCTCAACATCTACATTTTTAGATTGTTAGGAAAGAAAGTCTCCTTTTCCAAACTGAATTTCAACAGCAAAAGTATTTCTCCGTGTATTACCTTATATATAAAAATGGATACGTGCTTTTGGGTAAATAAGCAGCATATATAGTCTCTATTGCTCGGCGCAAGGCAATTGACTCTACCAATCGATCTGGAAAGAGAAAAAATTGTTTCAATTACTTTTCCAAATTATAATTTTTATATCCATTTCTGAATAAGCTTAGCCTTTATATTCAAAAAAACTATACCAAATATATAATTAAAAAATTAAATTTTATGATTGTAAAAATGTTCTTAACAATCGTATGTTAATCATGACATCACATTCAACAAATATTCTTAAAGACATACAAACTCAATGATTTGGAATCAAGATCTGTTTTTTGTTTTAATGACAGTTAAGAACCTTCAGTATAAAAAGAATGATCTATTTTGCCCAAAATTATATTTTAATTAAGATCTATTTATTTGATAAACAGGTTATATTTCTTTCTAAATCACTGAACATAATGATTCTGCCATGACTGTGACTTTTTTTCTTATATATGATTTCTTTAACTAGTGCATTGTCAATCCATAGTTTACAGTTTTTCACCCTTAGGCTCTCTTTATGCTAAGCAATATTAATTAAATATTAAGGAAAACCAACGTAGGTTGAAAATTATATTTCTAATAAAATTGATTTTAACTATATTAAATCAAATCAACTTATATCTTGATTCATCACCTTATTTGTTTTCTCAGATCCAAGTTGCATAATTAGCTGAAGACTACACTAGGCTTTTAGAAACACATCAAGGGTTATGTACACAAAAATGTATACAGTTTTTCTTTTCTTTTTTTAAAATTGCATTTATCTAGAGAGATTGATTATTGTAATGCAAAAACATGGAGGTTTTTTCTGCAATTTCAGATAATGCTATTTCATTAAGATTCAGTGCTACAGTCATTGCTATTTTTTAAAAAGTTTGTTTTAACTTCAACACACGGATGAACTATGTGGAAGAAAAAATAAGTAGTTTTCAGGATGGAGTTATAACAAAAATGGACTTTTAATGAGTGAAAATATCCCTTAAACATTCAGTGAAAATATGGAAGTGAATATATTTGTACTTACGATTTACAAAAAGTAAAAAGATGCACTTCTTCATGGAATAATTTGCATTTGTTACCAAACCTTTCATTTTAAAAGCCAATGTTGCATCTTCACAGCCCACTTCAATCAATTCTCTGAAGATATTTAAATAAAAATTAGTCCTTTTGCTTTTTAAATAAAACACCTTTAAGAATACACTAAAACTACTATAATTAATAATTGTTAAATATGCAGCACATATTCTGCTCATGATTCCACTGTTTTCTAATCTTTAATTCCAGATAAGGCCAGATTACATTTTATTGCTACTAACCAGTAATTAACAGTTTTAGATACAACAGTAAATAAATATCACTGTAGAAATTAGTCAAAGTTCCTTACTCACAAAATAAAACTACTTTCAAATACATCCTCTTATGGTTATTTTCATACCTCCATAGAAGTACATATAGAGTACTTTTGTTCTTTGTAATATACAATTTTAGGGAAATGCCTTAAATTGTTTTAGAAGCACACGGTAGCCCACTTAAACTATAACCAGACGATCATGAACCTCCAAAGGTTCAAAGTGCTCTTCCCTTACACATTCTTTTTCATATGCAAGAAAAACCAAGTACTTGTTTTAGAAGAGTTAATTCATTTTATCAATGAGGAAAAATAACAATTACTCCACTCATGCTCAAAAAATCAGTTAACAAAAAATAATTATTATAAATCAGCTATCTCAAACTTTTCTAACCCTTTTGTGCACTACTGAAACATGTATATATTTTGATAAAATATTTGGAAGAACTGCAAAATGTTACCTTGACCCCATTTATTTCAAATAACCCACTTTTTAAAAAGCCAACCCAATTGTTCCATGTGGTCCTTAAATAAATTAAACTAAAACTAATTTGTTTAATCTTAAACACAAATTTGCTAGCTTGGTTGGCTGGCAAATAACAGCTTGTCTTCAGTAGCTGCATCATTTTTCTATGGTGGAAAAGAAAAAGAGAAAAGAATGGAAAGCAGGGAACCTAGGCCGCTGTTTTCCAGTCGATAAAGCTTTCTTTAAAAAATTTTTTAGTCTAGCTGTGAATTTCGCTCCACTGAAGCCAAAGTCCGGGAGAAAAATGCAACGGGGGCTTCACGGCCATCAGGGAAACGGTGACTTAAGACCGCTCCCACCCCGTAAGGGAAAGCATCACACGCTAGCACGAGGGGTAGAGACTCGCAGTAATGAGCAAGGACAGAGTTTGAAACGACTATACATTTGACATTAGTAAATGCAGCGGCTGCAGTTGAATCCCAGTTCCAACGTGTCCCCCAGTTCAGCAAACAATGCAAAGGTTCCGCAATAGATGCCTTGTGTGGTATGAACATTGCATAAAAGTTTAAAAGGTCTAAGAATGCTTGAAGTTCGGCCCTGTTGGTGGGAACAGGGGCATGTAAAATAGTGTTCGTCTTAGACTCTGTAGGGTGTATACCCTTACCATCAATTAGAAAACCCAAGAACTCGATTTTGGAAGCAGCTACAATACATTTGGTTCTCTTAACTTTGAGCCCCACTCTCTGGAATTCGGTTAGAACCAATCTGAGTATTTTAAGGAGTTCGGTGGTGCTGGGGGCCGACACTAATACTTCATTAAAATTGGTACAACCCCGGGAATTGCATGAAGTAAACGCTCCATCATGCTCTGGAAGATTCCCGGGGCGACTAAAACCCCAAATTGGAGGCGGCGGCAATGGAAAGCACCCCGGTGAGTCACTATAGTTTGTGCATCCACTGTTTGGTCATCCACAGGCAGTTGTTGATAAGCCTGTGCTAAATCTAATTTAGCAAATACGGAGCCACTACCCAAGGAGTGCAACAAATGTTGCACAATAGGAACGGGGTATGCATGTGCCTGTAATGCACGATTAATTGTTGCTCGGTAATCTGCACAGATGCGCACTGAACCATCCGCCTTCATAACAATAACAATGGGGGTCTCCCATGATGCGTACTCAACAGGCTCCAGGATACGTTGTGCTATTAATTTGTCAAGTTCAGCATCCACCTTTGGTCACAATGCAAACAGTACTCTTCGCGGCTTGAGGCGGCGAGGCTGCACTTGAGGGTCGAGACTGAATGAAACCGGTTGCCCAGTGTATTTTCCTAATTCCTCAGAGAAAACTGAGGGGAATTCATTGTATAACATGTCCAGTTCAGATGATGAGATGGCATTAACCCCTTGTATAGTTAGACCTAATGCATCTAACCAATTAAGGCCCAACAGGCTGGGGAATTTTCCTTCCACAATGACTAGTGATAATAAGCCACTAAACTTCTTAAATTGTACTCGGAATGTGCCATTTCCGACAATCGGAATGTTGGCTCCTTGGCAATCTTTTAGCAGGAGATGGCAGGGGTTTAGTTGTCGTTTAGCTAGTTTTGGAACTAGTTGTTTAATTGTACTCCATGACATCAAGGATGTAGCGGAGCCAGAATCAACTTCCATGGTGCACGGTTTCTGTTCGATGAATACTGTAAGGCGAATCTTCTGCTGGCTCAACATATTTGGTGGTGTTACTAAATTCACATCAGTAGAAGATCGTTGGTTACTATTACGAACTTTAGACAGATTAGGACGATATTGTCGGCCCCCATCCTGCGGCACACGTGATTCGAACTGTGGCTGAGGGGCTCTGCATACTCTGGCAAGATGACCTTTGCAGCCGCAGCGCAGCACTCTGCATTTTTAAAACAGCAATTAGTGCGCAAGTGATTTCCTCCGCAGCTGAAACACGCATTCGGCCCCCTTGACATGCTAGTTGGGCTAGAGTTTTGTTTTCTAGACTCTTGAAGACGGCACACTTCAAAGTCACCATCAGAATCTGACAGATTCTCATTTGTCTCATTTACAGATGATGAGTCTTTTTCTGTCTTAGGTGGAGTATATCCACGGGGCAACTCGGCTAGTGACAATGCTGCCAGTTCTGCAGCACACACCTCATCCAATGCCATTTGAAATGTGAGGTCGTGATTCGCAATCAGACGCCTTTTAAGACTTTGGTCCCTGACCCCACTGACAAGTCTATCGAGGAGATAATCTTCTAAATCAAAGAATTCACAATGCCTGGCCGCCCTCCTCAGAGCCGCAACATATTAATAGTCTCTCCAGGGGCCTGATCACGATGGTAAAAGTGTTTGCGGCGGGCTATTCTTGAGGGGGCTAGTGCGTAATGTTTTTTCAATTTTTTTATAAAATCTTCCCATGTTCCTGAATGTACAGATTGTGGGGCCATTCATGTCATTGCAGTATCAAACATTTCTGTACCGCAGAAACTTAGGAAATAAGCGCATTTGTGCTCAGGCGTCAACTTTGTATAATCATTTGCAATTAAGAAACATTCAAAACGTGCCAAATAAGCCTCCCACGTCTCTGCACTGGGATTGAAAGGAGGAAAGGTCTGTGCGGACACCATTTCTTCTTCTTTTTTTTCCCTAACTGACTCATGTTTTGCTTCTTCAGTTTAAATCTCCATTGTTTTCTTATTACTATGACTGGTAGATCGACCAGTTGATCCTCGTCGCCAGTTGAAAAGTATTGGCTGGATCAAGTATGATGGACACTGCGAAGCTCAGTTAATTAACCATTTATTAACAACAGCTGGGCTAACTGCCACAGCTATAACTGAACAACTGCTTGGAACTCTGCCTGACAGCTCTTATAAACCAGCTGTCAGGCGGCTTAACCAATCAACGAACAGAATGTTACTTTAACCAATCAACGAACAGAATGTTACTTCCTACTTCAGCAGACTTAATACATTGCAATCTGGGTTGAGTTTGACCCTGTTTCTATCAAAGAAGCGGACAGGATTATGGGCAGAATTGGTTCCTCCACTTCCTTGTTGGATCCTTGTCCATCCTGGTTGGTTTCGGCTGCCAGAATGGTGACTGGAGACTGGACCGAGGCAATTGTCAATGCTTCATTGAAGGAGGGGGTCTTCCCTGCCTCTCTTAAGGAGGCGGTGGTTCGACCTCTCCTCAAAAAGCCTTCCCTGGATCCAGACTCTATAACTATCGTCCCTTCTCCAACCTTCGCTTCATTGCAAAGGTTGTTGAGACTGTGGTGGCGCAACAACTTCCACAGTTCCTGGAGGAAACGGAATACCTAGACCTGTACCAATCGGGCTTCCGATGCAGGCACAGCATGGAAACGGCATTTGTCTCTCTGGTGAATGATCTCTGGCAGGCTCGGGATGGTGGTTATTCCTCCATCCTGGTCCTACTTGACCTCTCAGCGGCTTTTGATACTAACAACCATGGTATCCTACTGCAGCGATTTGTGGGGTTGGGGGTGGGAGGCACTGTCTTGCAGTGGTTCTCCTCCTACCTCTCAGGTCACTTGCAGTTTGTATGGGTGGGGGGAGAGAGGTCCACCCTGAGACCCCTAAATTATGGGGTGCCTCAGAGGTCGGTTCCCTGCCCCCTGCTCTTTAACATCTATATGAAGCCGCTGGGTGAGATCATTCGTGGCTTTGGGGTGAGATACCATCAATGTGCTGATGATACCTAGTTATACATCTCCACCCCAGACCACCCCAGAGATGCCCTTTCCGTGATGTCCTGTTGCCTGGAGGTGGTGTGGGCCTGGATGGGTAGAAAAGACCACCTGACAGCCATGACCAGGGGGGCCTTCGCTCAGGTTCGCCTGGTGCGCCAGTTGCGCCCTTTCCTAGACCAAGATGACCTTCGCACTGTCACTCATGCCCTGGTTACTTCCCGCTTGGATTACTGCAATTCCCTCTACATGGGCCTGCCCCTGAGGTGCACCCAGAGGCTCCAGCTGATCCAGAATGCGGCCGCATGGGTTGTTACAGGAGCCCCTCGTTACTCCTGTGTAACACCTCTCCTGCGTGAGCTGCACTGGTTACCAGTGGTCCTCCGGATCCGCTTCAAGGTGCTGGTTCTCACCTATAAGGCCCTACATGACTTAGGGCCTTCTCCTGCCTGCCTCCCACCATCCTGTTTGCTCACATAGGGCTGCTCTCCTCAGGGTGCTGACTGCAAGCCAATGTCATCTGGCGGTGCCCAGGGGTAGGGCGTTCTCTGTGGGCATTCCCACCCTCTGGAATGAGTTACCTACCGGGCTCCGGACAGCTCCTGATCTCCGCTCCTTCTGTCATGACCTGAAGACTTGGCTGTTCAAACAAATGGGCTGACTCTGATTCTGGGTTTTACTGTATTATTTATTATTTACTAGTTATTAGTTATTAGTTATTTTGGTTTAAAATGGGATTTTATTGTGTATGTTTTTAACTTGTGTTTGTCGCCCTGAGTCCTTCAGGAGAAGGGCGGCATATAAAAACATTAAATAAATAAATAAATAAATAAATAAATAAATAAATAAATAAATAAATAACCTAAGAACCTGAGTGGCGTAGGAGGCTAATGCCTCCTACTAAGGCAGTATTAACTTCCAGCTGCCTGCAATTACTGCGAGTTCA
>JANHZT010007237.1:28760-45281 GCA_032468215.1 Stegonotus admiraltiensis | reverse complement strand
AAGCCTCTGGCAATCTCAGCTGACTTGCCTGATCGTCAGAGGCTTCTAAAAGCATTTTTTTCTGCAACCTCTTCAGCCGAAGAGGTTGTAGGGAAAAAAAAGCCTTTAAAAGCCTCTGGCAATCCCAGCTGAGTTCACCCAAAGAGGTTATAGGGGGGGGGGAAATGCCTTTAAAAGTAAAAGTTAAAAAAAAAGTTGGCCATGCCCACCCAGTCACATTACCTGCCCACCAAGCCACGTCCACAAAATAAGCCATGCCCATAGAACCGGTAGTAAAAAAATTTAGAACCCACCCCTGCTTTGGAGGCTACATCATTGGGAACAGGTTAGCACCAGCCATTCCTTAAAGAACTAGTTTGGTCTAGTGGTTAAGGCACTAGGCTAGAAAGAGGGAGACTGTGAGTTCTAGTCCCACCTTAGCCATGAAAGCCAGCTGGGTGGCTTTGGGTCACTAGCACTCTCTCATCCCATTGTCTCTCAGCCCAACCCACTTCACGGGGTTGTGTTGTGTTGGAAAACAGGAGGAGGGAGTTGTGTTGGAGATGTTTGCCATTGAGTTCCTTGTAAAAATAATAAAGGTGTGTTTCAAATAAAAATATTTAAAAAATGAAATGGATGTTTCAGTAGCCTTGTTAGAATGTGTATGAGAGAACCAAAACTGAATAAGAAGAAGCAGGAAAAAAATTCCAATGGTTCACAGAAGGAGAAACAATGGGAGGGTAATGTATAATGTTTGATTTCTGGGCAAAGAAATGCACAAGTATCATAATGCAGTTGATATACCGTATGTATCAACTTGCTTCTTTATGCAGATTCTTTGGTGGAGTAAAAGTCCTGGAGATCACAGCATCTGATTTTCTTCCTTTTGTTTGAAAAGTTCATGGGTTGAGGAGTCTGACTTGAGATACATACCTGACTCTCTGTGGCTTTTTAAGTAGCAGTATACAGTATACACCCCACTACAGTGCAATCATCTGCCTACATAAAAATTTAAGTACCAGATGTCTAGATCTCTATGGAAGGTATTTTCCAGAAACATTAAGATAAGGCTGTGGCATAAATCCTTTGAGAGTCACAAACTGAACTGTAGACAAAAAGCTAAGGGCTGCAGCTGTCACCTAAGCTGGTTGGAAGACCAACCATGGGCTGGGCAGTAGAAGGACAGGAATATCTTGCTCTGATGAGGCAATTCTTGAATAACGGGTTCCCACATTTCATTCATGCGGACTAAAAGAGATTTCCAGGTCCAATTCAGATTGTGCTGTTAACCTATTGAGCTTTGGACTGCAAGGTAATTTCAGGGCTGCCTCTTCCAAATAGAATCTGCCCATCCAGGAAATCTCTTTGAAAGGGAATGTTAGGATCCTGAACCCGTGAGAAATTAAGGGGAATGGGCTCCAGAGGTCAGTGGCAGACTCAATAATGCAGAACAGTTCACTTTTGGAGATATGTTTGACTTTTATTTGGCTGGCTTAAAAAAAATGTAAAACCAGTCCTGCTTCAATAGGCCCTTGATATCTTTTGGTGTCTTTTGGGAACTTTTCTCCCATTGATTACATTTCTGACCTAATAGTTTTACTGAGAGATAGAGGAAGAACATTTATTATACATTGCCATGTATTTTATTGCTGAAGCCACCTGAAATCCTTGTGATGTGATTGTCTATCTGACTAGCATATTTACAGTGTTATCATTACCCCATGGTAGAAAAATTCATATAGCTTGAGTATAGCTTTCAATATTAACCAGTTTCTTAGGAAAAAAAATAATCAGTCGTGAAATTAATCTATTTTATTTCCTGGTCTGAAAATCAATTCCATACTTTAGAAGTAAATAAAATTGGTGGAAAGCTATGGGTTGGGTTTTTTTTTAAAAAGAAAGGATTAAACTCATTTAAGTTATGCATCAGTTTGGTTTTACTGGTATAGATTTATACTTATTTAAGCATTTCTATATCACACATCAAACCAGATTCCAAGGCGGTGTGTGTATCTGTGTGGGTGGCTTGTTGCTGTTGTTGGCACTTGTCCTGCATGATTGTAGAGTCCACTTCTGTTTGCACTGTGCTCGCCCAGTTCTTACAGTGCATGAGGTGTAATGCACTGTAAGTGCATGAGGTGATGAGGGACTTTGTTGTTCAGCTGGCGTTTGGATCAGAAGTGGATAAGGGCTGAGAGAGGGACTGGCCCAAGGTCTCTAGATGGCTTCTATGCCTAAGGGAGACTAGAACCTGGGTCTCTCCATTCTTAATCCTGCATCTTAGTCACCACGTTACATTGGCCTTTGTATCTATATATGTGTGTACATACCCATATATTTATTTGAAATCAATGCTAGGTAAGTGTTAAAAAATCAGTGAATTAAAACCTCTCTGCATTCACTAACACATACTTCCTCTTTGAAGAAATTTCAGATTTCTACAATTTAAGTCCCACATGTTCATTGTTTAAAAAAAGTAACATGGGTAATGAAACGTCTTCAAGCAAACAAGGTTGAAAAACACCAAGGACTCCATATTGTCAACAATACTTGTATTATGGACATGTCCTGTATCAATAAGATGAGGAAAACTTGAAAAAACAATATCGATCACTAAGGAGCAGAGCGGTAATAAAGTAGGAAGTCCTTTCTAGTCATCGAAAATTTCTTGAAACCTGCAGAAAACAGTAATAACATTTTAAAGCAGAGAAAGCCAAAGCTCTACAGGCCACCATTGGTTGCTCTGTATTTTTTCCCTCAGCTATAGGTACAGTACCTACTTCAAGTTGAAGGTCTGAAGGTTTCTGTTCCTTGGATCTCCTGGCTGTGTTATCTTATTACATGATTTTAAAGAAGTGAGAGGACAGACAAAGCTTGAGACTCTTGCAGTGTCAGGAACTACTTTTTAAATCTTTACTTATTATGAAGACTGGAAGACAAAAGCCCACCTGTTCCAAAAAGTTTATATTGAGACTGCAGTGCTTACTGCATTGCAAGAGAATTTGAAGCCCAAGAGTTAAGAAGGAGGAAAGAATATTCAGATTCCTAATTTTTGGGGAGAAATAAAAAATTGGAAGAAATAAAATTTTTAGGAGAAATAAAAAATTGTCACTACCACAGCTTAGTTTGCTTATTCAAACAAACAAATAAATGTTTTATATGCGTTCAACCACATGGACACATGTTTGTAATATTTTTAGATAAAGTTTCTAAAGAAGGAACAGAACAGAATTTAAAAATTGAACAATGAGAAACAAAGGCAACCTGAATCTGAGTCATCCATTTCTAGATCTGGAATACTTACTTTTTCTTAGAAAATACTTAGTCATCAGTAGTGCTGTCCCAGCTGTATTTTCACATACATTCACATACAAAGATTACAAAAGACAAATATATGTATGCATTTTTTCCACAGTGACAAAAAGTAGTTCAGCATAATTGATTCTAGAAAGGAAAAAACGAGTCCTGAAACTAAGCTATTTCCCTTGCCTTCATCTTAGGTCTTATTTCCATCTTACAGGTCACTTTATGATCTGTGAGATCACTGAGAAGTAATTAATTTAAAACCCAGCTAAGCTTTAAATAATACTTGGCAGATAAAATCAACTATATACATATCAACCAGACCTCTAAACATATCATGTAAAAACAGGTAACAGCATGCTTTTAATCAGCAACCACATTACAGGTGCTCCTTGGCTTACAACAGCAATTGGGACTGGATCTGGCCACCTTGCTTAGCAATGGCAGACCTGGCAGTCCCAATTGCTTTCATTAAATGAGGACGTTTAATGAAATAATGTGTAGATCATAAAACAAGGACCTCACACATGATTGTGACTTTTGACTTTCTGCCAACTTCCACGTTGACTTTGCTTATGGGAAATCAAAAGAGATTGGAAATGATGATCACATGACCTAATCTCAAGCCAAGTGCCAAGATCCCACATTGTAATCACATGACAGTAGGGATCCTGTGATGACTGGAACTATGAGGATTGAGGACTCATTGTAATTACCATTTATTCAGCCCCTTTGTAACTTTGAAAGGTCACTGAGCAAATGGTCATAACTTGAGAACTACTTAATGCATCTTTTCTAATGTATCTGATGAATGTTAAAGCAATTGATATTAACAATATAATTAACCAATCTATATTTGGATTAACCATTCAGTGAATAAAAAACTTATTCTGTTAAGTGAAAACATCACTATCTCAGCATAATTTCTCTAGAGCAGAACTGTCAAACTCCTGGCCCACAGGCCAGATGCATCACACGATGGCCACGCCCACGCCCGGTTTAGTGAAGGGGGGACAGTCCCGATATATCACAAGACGCTGCCGTGACGACATGAGTTTGACACCCCTGCTCTAGAAGGTCTCTGGGCTCTTATAAGGGACTGAAGGGGAAAGAAGAAGTCTTAAAGATACTATGCTATACCATGATTATTCTTTTCTCCAATGCAGAAGAATTCCTATAAGATAAACTGGCTTCATCCTAATACCAGTAGCCACAATAATTTTCATTATGACATCTTTGTGAACACTTTCTTTTAATAGTCTCAAAAAGTCAGACCTGCTATTTCAAATTGCAAACCTTATGCACTTCTATAGTCCAGGCATCATATTAACTGACTTATATTTAAATAAATTTTAAATGTAAAATTAAATGACAATAGGTCTACTTTCTTTCTCAAATCAAGATTGAAATTGTCCTTGCTGTAGGAATTAATTGCTAACGATCTATTTGTGCCAATTGAATGTTACTCCAGAAGTCCCTATTAAAGAGCTCCTATTTATGCAATTCTAAAAGCAGAATTATTTTCCTTTCAAATACAAGTAATTATTTCCCCTAGAACTACAATTTTTTTCCTTGCCTCAGCCAGGTTTCTGTTTTTTTAATATGTATTCATTTCTCTGTTCCAGATTAGATGCTACCATGGTTACCAGTTCCCTGGCCACTCCTATGCCAGGCTTATGTCATACCATAATTTTCTGAGATTATAAACTGTTATATTATGAATTTGCATTTAGTGTATATATAATTATATGCATAATTTTCCAGATTCTCTCTGGGTTTTTTTTCTAATAGTGAATACACTGAAGCAATCAAGAACTAAAAATATAATCCTAAATTAACTTAATTATAATTATTATATATTTACTATATGGCACATTCACAACCCATTTTGATAAAACACAAGATATTAAAATGCAAAATATGAACTATACAATATAAAGCATTATAAATGTATGTCTAGATTAATAATTTTTGGCTTTATTTGTCACAGCCAGGAAATCTGCAAAGTTTCCATTATAGTAGGCTCTATTTTGGTACTCTGACATTATATGTTGGATGGTTTGTTTTTTGGCCCCATAGTTACAATTCTATGATAGTGTTTTGCTCCACTTATAGAGGGCATCTGCATGTGCGAATTCGACTCAGTGTTGTCCATATCGCACGGGGCTTGTCAAATCTAGGTGGTTTTTCCAAAATGCAACGCAAACTTTGATGTTGTGGAGGCATTTTTCTATCCAATGTTCTTTTCACATTTTGTGCTGGTTAAAATCATCTTCTAATAGTACTTTAGCAGTAGAAATAGGATTGATTACTTAATTACAAGAAAAGGTGGGAGAAATCTGATCATTAAAGTATTTTAATGGCTATGCTATGACATAGCATAGATTTTTACCTTTTGGGTATAACTAGAGGAATATTTTTCAGAATAAATAACTATTATGAGTTTATTCCAAAGGTGCTTTTTTTTAAAGAGGCAACTGACTTTCTTTTTTTTTCCTTTGAAGACGTTTCACTTCTCATCCTAGAAGCTTCTTCAGCTCCGACAGGATGGTGGGGAATGGAAGGATTTATACTCCTTGCAGACAGCTGGTCATTTGCATTCTTTTAAAGAGTCACTGAGGCCATTTGGATGTTTATCTATGTCTTCAGAGCAACCTGAGTAGTGCAAATGTGTATGGAGCCTTCTTGGAACTGTTGAAAGGACTGTGTTGTTGACTGGAGATGTCATATCCTTCTCCCTCTGTTGAGAGAGGGTTGTTCAATTTTGACATAGATGGCCTCTTTGACCCCTCTTTCAAACCAGTGGTCTTCTCTGTCCAAAACGTGGACTTTGCTGTCTTCAAAAGAGTGGCCCTTATCTTTTAAATGCAGATGAACTGATGAATCTTGTCCTGATAGGTTTGTTCTCCTATGTTGTGCCATGCGTTTATGAAGTGGTTGTTTAGTTTCCCCAATGTACAGATTGTCAACTCGCTGAGCATTCCTGACCTGCTCTCAAATTGCCATAGGCAGGTCGGAACCCTGACACAGATCTGCACATGGCTCACTCCATTGGTATACAACTTTGACTTCTTTACCAAAAACTGGAGAAGCTCATTGTTCTGATTCATGCTCAAAATTGTGTCTGCCATCATGCACCCCAGGTATAACCTACTGTTATTAGTGGTGCCTATTTTAGTGCCAGACTGGAATAGGATGAATGTATGTGCGTGTAGGTTTATATATGTATGACAAGATTTCCCACATCTCCACCCTTTTCTGTCTCAATATTACAGTCAACAAGCTCAAACATACTAGTTTTAAAAAGTAATGGTATTTTCCTCTTAGCATACAAATTAAAAATAAAATTGGTATTCTTTGACTTGGGTGGTTATTCTGAGTTTCTCCTCCTATTTTAAGTCATTATCAAATTCACTGCCATGTAGTTATTTCCCATTTGTTGACATTGTTTGATGGGAATGCCACACCTCTGAAAAAGGTTCACACCTCCTTTCACTTCCATGGGTGTGATGTACACACGCAGGTTCACCTAGGTGTGCATAGTAATAATAACTATGTGTTGGGAAGACACTTTACTAATCAGTGCCTAGCATTGCATTGAAAAAAAAATAACAAATGAATGCTAAAAGTGTCATCTCTTCTGATTTTTTATTTATTTTTTACATGTTTGAACTGGCCAACTGGCCAACAGAGAACGATGTTGATGTTCAGTCAACTGTGCCTTGAATATCTGGATTGTTTGCAAAGTAGTGGGTGATTTATAAGTCGAAAGATCAATCACTTTTGCTTGCTTAGTGGAAAAATACATCTGGCATTACCTTCATGCAAGAAGAAATGTTGCTTTGAAACTATATTTAAAAGCGTTAATTATGTAATTAGGAAATTATGTGAAAGCATGTGCTATTTTAATTATAATAAATGATGCTAGGTGGAATTCATTTTCAGCCCAGAAGATATCTTTCAAAGAATGAATGGTATAAACCACAGAGTGTTAGCTTTACTTTGGATAGAATCTCTTCTGTAAAAACACCCAGGAAGCAAACTGTAATTTTTTTTAATCAAGGTTTTACAGAAAATATTTCTCAATGAATGTGGCATTTATTTAATATATATATATACACTCACAGACTCACACACATATTTATGGAGTCCATTGTATATAATACACTATTTATTTATTTAGTTTATTAGATTTTTATCCCGCCTTTATTACAGTCCTTTATAGGTAAATGAAGGTGGTGAACATATATAATAATACTTCCTCCTCCTATTTTCCCTAAAAAGAAAATATTTCCCTATTTTCCCTAAAAGGACAACCCTGTGAGGTGGGTTGGACTGAGAGAGAATGACTGGCTCAAGGTCACCCCGCTGGCTTTCATGCATAAGGCAGGACTAGAATTCAGAGTTTTCTGGTTTCTAGCCTGGTACCTTAACCACTGGACCAAATATGACTTATGTCATATTTATTTTATTAAAAATATTTATCATGAGTTTGAAAGGAAATTGAATTTTTTTACAGTGACAAATGAAAAATAATGGAGCAGAAAAATCCTTAATTTTGGTTTGTAAAATCCATCATAGTGACAATTTTTTGCATTCCTGATGGTAAAGAGCTTTTTAAAAAAGCAAGAAAGTTGTATAATAGGAATTGAGAAAGGAAGAGTTGTTTTTGAATCACCATTTTGCTCTTCAACAGATCAAGAATAAACAGAAGTGCATCTTGTTAAGTTGGGTAAATGAGGACACAGAAAGCTAGGCGGTGAATGACAACAGCTCTTTACTTCAGAGTGAGAATCCACCAACTGACCAGGGAAAACAGCTCCCCTTATATACCCTGCAGCTGTGGCAATTAGCCAATCAGCTGAGGGCCATTACATTTAAACTTTCCCGCCAAAACCTATATACATAACACCCCTCCCTTCCCAGAAGTCACTTGGGGTTTACATTAGCATACGTAGTCATGCAGGTGACCAGGGCGTGCCTGCACCCTAGTTGACCTAAGCAGTTCAGTCTGAGGCATGGCGTCGAGCAGGTCGGAGGGACCTTTTGTTTCTCCCTGCTCCGCCAATGGAACCGCCTGGATTTTGCTGGGGCTGCTGCCTTCTTCAGCTGGCCATTCTTCCTCGAGTGGGTGGTGCTGGATACCGGAGTCTTCAGCTAAGTTCTCCGCTCACCTCA
The DNA here is from genome assembly GCA_032468215.1 of Stegonotus admiraltiensis. Lineage (NCBI taxonomy): Eukaryota > Metazoa > Chordata > Lepidosauria > Squamata > Colubridae > Stegonotus > Stegonotus admiraltiensis. Next base: position 36,821 of record JANHZT010007237.1, on the reverse strand, counting down.
GGCTTGAGTTAGCTGCAAGAGTTGGTGGATAGTCAGGGATCGGATCATCACAATTGTTGTCTGGGCCGGCTACTACCCATTTGCATAGTTGGTCTATGTGCCTGCACCAGATTCTCCCGTCTCCCACATCTACCCTGTATGATTTGGGACCGGTGATATCTGTGATTGTCTCTGCTACCCATTGAGGCCCGTCTGCGTAGTTCCTAGCGTGTACAGGTGTCCCTATTGTGAATTCCCTTAGTTTCCTCTCGGGTACCTTGAAACTATCAGGGGAATAGCTAGGGTGTAACCTGTCTAGGATGCATCTGAGCTTCCTCCCCATCAGTAGTTCTGCCAGGCTGCAGCTGATGGCGGTACATGGCGTGGCATGTTGGGCCACTAAGAACTTGTCTACCCTTGCTTGCCAATCCCCAGGGCCTAGCCATGAGAGGACTTCCTTAGCCGTTTTCACAAATCTCTCCACCAATCCATTACTGGCCGGATGAAAAGGGGCCAACAGTATGTGCCTGATTCCTAATTCTGCCAAGTACCCTTCAAACTGTGTGGCCGTGAATTGGGGCCCATTATCTGAGACGAGTATGTCTGGCAGTCCGTGAGTGGTGAACAACTTTCTGAGCTCCCTAATCACTGCATCGGTGGTAGTGGCTTTCATTAGTTTAATCTCAAGCCACTTTGAGTAGGCATGAACGATGGCCATGAATACTTGCCCATGGAAGGGGCCTGCAAAATCTATGTGGATCCTTGACCAGGGACCCTGGGGGCGTTCCCACTCCCTTACTGGTATGGTGGGGGGATCTGGCCTAGACTCCTGGCAGGGCTGACATTTTCCCACCCATTCAGCAATGTCATTGTCCATTTAGGGCAACCACACGTAGCTCCTAGCCAACCCCTTCATCCTTACGATCCCAGGGTGCCCCTCATGCAACAATTTTAAAACTTTTTCCCTTAGGCACAAGGGAACAATGACCCGATTGCCCCACAATAGACAACCCCCTTGCATCGTTATCTCATCCCATTTGTTTATAAAACATTTGAATTCCCCGCCCTCAGTCTTTTCCAGCCATCCCCTCGTGACCCAACTCATGACTTTTCTGAGCACGTGATCTTTGGTTGAGGCTCTTGCCACTTCTGTGGAAGTGAGAGGCCCTGAGTCCAAAACATCGATCAGCAAGACTGGAACTCCAGGCGTGGGGTCTTCTATAATGTCCGGCAGTGGGCACCGGCTGAGGGCGTTGGCATTGCCCATGTTCAACCCTGGTCAGTGTACCAGGCGATACACTGCTAGAAAGATAGCCCAGCATGCTAGAAAGATAGCCCACACTGCTAGAAAGATAGCCCAGCGTGTCATCCTGAGGGACAAGGCAGCAGGAGTGGGTTGGTCCCCTGCCAGGAGACCCAGAAGGAGGCAATGGTCTGTGATGAGGTTGAAGTCTCTGCCAAACAAATACTCGTGGAATTTCTTGACTCCCGAGACAGCTGCCAAAGCCTCTTTGTCTAGCTGGCTGTAGTTCCTTTTGGTGCTAGACAGGGTTCGGGAGTAATATGCAATGGGTACCTCTAGATCTTTCAGCAGTCTATGGCTCAGGATGGCCCCCACGCCAAACGGGGACGCATTGCAGACCAATACAAGGGGAAGCGTAGCGTTATATTGGCTGAGGAAGCTTTCAGCTGATAGGAGCTTCTTGATGGCAGCAAACGCGGCAGCCTCAGCCTTTCCCCAAATCCATGTGGCTTTCTTGGTTAACAGTCTGTGCAGGGGCTCTGCTACTGTTGCCTTGTCCTCCAGGAAAATAGCGTAGAAGTTGAGAAGGCCCAGAAACACCTGTAGTTCCACCTTGTCTTTGGGGGTGGTGCCTCTCGGATCACCCTAATCTTCCTCTCGGTGGGGTGAATGGCGGTTCCGTCTACCCGATACCCCAGGAATTCCACAGAAGGGACTGCAATCATGCACTTATTGTGTTTGACCCTGAGTCCTGCACTCCTGAATTTCTCTAAGACTTGTCTCAGTCTGTCCCCCAGTTGTTGCTCATTTTCTGCCATGATAAGCACATCATCAAAATATGGGACTACCCTGGGCAGCCCCTGTAGCAGTCGCTCCATAGTGCTTTGAACGAGTCCCGGAGCTATGCTGACTCCGAATTGGAGTCGAGTACACGTAAAGTTACCTCTGTGTGTGACTATAGTCTGTGCCTCCATGGTAGCGCCATCTACTGGCAACTGCTGGTATGCTTGCACAAGATCGAGTTTAGCAAAGATCTTGCCAGGTCCCAGGGAATGGAGCAAATGGTGCACGATAGGTACCGGATAAGCGCTCTGCTGGATAGCCTTATTAATTGTGCATTTATAATCGGTGCAGATGCGCACAGACCCATCCGACTTAACTGGGGTCACTATTGGGGTCTCCCACTGTGCATGATCGACTGGAACCAGCACCCCTTGTTTAATCAGTTTGTCCAGTTCAATGTCTATTTTGGGTTTTAATGTGAAGGGAACCCTCCTGGGCTTTAAACGGATTGGGGTGACATTGGGGTTGAGGTTAAATGAGATAGGGGTCCCCACATACTTGCCGAGCCACTCATCAAAAACGTCCTGGAACTCCTGCATCAGGTCATCTTTCAGGGTGCTGAGCACGTTGCGGACTCCGGTGAACCCCATACCCAGGGCCTTGAACCAGTCCATTCCCAGGAGGCTTGGGAGGTTTCCACTGACCACGGTGAGGGGTAGCTTCTTCCAGTATTCCCCATACTCAACTTGGAACTTGCTGATTACTTCCATGGGGATGCGGTTCCCCTGGTAATCGTGTAGTCCGAGCCACTGATAATGTAGTCACTGTTTCTTGATGCTGGGTACAGCCTTCCTCAGCATATTCCAGGATATGATGGTGAGTAGCAATCCAGTGTCGATCTCTATCTTGCACTCATGCCCCTCAATTTCCACCATTATGTAGACTTTCTTTCCAGGGGTTGAGCTAGCTTGGCTGATGCAGATGGTGCAGGTCTCGAGGCCTTCGTATTTTGCACCCTTCCTGTGGTCACCATGCTTATTGGCTCTCTTCCACTGTGCCAGCTCTGGTTGGCTGGCGACATTTCGCAGCTTGTAGATTGTTGGCTCTGTGGATCTGCAAACTCTTACTAGGTGACCCTTCCTTCCACACTGCCGGCAATGGTGTCTCGGAATTTGCAGGTTTGGCACTGATGGGACCCTCCACAGCTCGCACAGGCTTCACAGTGGTCTCTCTGGTCCTTGCAGTACTGTTTGGTTTGGCAAACCTCCTCGTCCGACTCCTCCTTGCTCTCAGTGTGGATGGTTTCGCGATGTACTGGAACCGACCGTTGCATTGTCCTGGCTTGTGCTGGTCGCTATAGTGTTTCCACTGCCTTGGTTGACAATTCGTGAGCCCTCTCCTCATCCAGCATGATGTAGAGCATTAGGTTAGTCCTTGCGAGCAGCCTCCTCTGTAAGCAAATATCTCTCACTCCACAGATTAGCTGCTCTAGGAGCATCTCATTGAGGTCTCAGTACTCACACTGTGTTGCGGCCTTGCGCAGGGCAGCCACATACACGTTGATCAATTCTCCCTCCTGCTGCAGCTGCTGGCAGAACTTATATCTCTGTATGAACTTCGAAGGTGTTGGAGCATAGTGAGCCTTCAGGGATGCTTGGAGTGCTTGCCACGAGGTGGCTTGAACTGGGGTTGGTTCAGAAAGTGACTCCGCCATGTCAAACACCTCGGGTCCACAATGGCTTAGGAAAAGAGCTCTTTTGTGATTGTCTGGCAGGCCCTGTAGATCGCTGGCCTCCAGAAAGCAGTCGAATCGAGCCATGTAAGACCCCCACTTCTCTCTGGCTGGGTCAAAAGGCGCTGGCGGCACGTAAGCAGACATCGTGTTTGTCTCTCTGGGTATTCCGCTCGTCTGCCTGGCTGGATTCAGGGTTTCAGCTCTTTTGTCAGCTCATGGTCTCAGCTCTTTCCGTAGCTTCTTGCCTCAAAATCCCACCTTCGTCGCCAATGTTAAGTTGGGTAAATGAGGACACAGAAAGCTAGGTAGTGAGTGACAACAGCTCTTTACTTCAGAGTGAGAATCCAGCAACTGACCAGGGAAAACAGCTCCCCTTATATACCCTGCAGCTGTGGCAATTAGCCAATCAGCTGAGAGCCATTACATTTAAACTTTCCCGCCAAAACCTATATACATAACACATCTAAAATTAAAATTGGTGTGACTGATGGAAACAAAAAGGGGGGGGAGGAAGCTGCCCCTCTGGGCTCCTAGAACAATAGAAAATCCTTCTCTGCATATTCAGCAGGATAACAACTGCTTGAACAAATATTCCAGCTTCCAACCTCACCAGCCACTAAGGAATCTCTCTCTCTCTCCCTCTTTCCCTCCCTCTCTCTGTCACTCTCTCCTTCCCTCTCTCTCTCCTCTCTCTCTCTCTCTCTCTCTCTCTGTGTGTGTGTCTGTGTCTTTATGTGTGTGTGTTCCTTTCTCACATTTAATATACAACTTTTCCTCAATAAACTATAGTTTAAAATCGGGACAGATAATTATTTTCAAGGTGATGGCCAATTTGAAGTATGAGAGCTTAATCTGGGCACTCTTCCAAAATGGCTGTTCTGGGTAGATTTGCCATGATCCCTTTGAATGAAATAGTTACTATTTACCAACCAGTCCTAAATTAGTCTCTCCCCACCCCCCCCTTGAGCAAGCAGTGGGCTGCAATACCTGCCACTAGAATTTTCGAAAAATATATACAGGACAGACTCATATGAATATTCAGCGTGCAACTGCGGTAAATAAATCAGGAAATTCATATGCATTTTCATATATTAAAAAGTTGCTACTAGATGCTGTAGCTCCTGGTGTTTTGTTTTGCAGCAAGCCACTTTGAGATAGAGAGAGATAGGGATCCGTATGTTAATTAACACAAACGTTTTAAAAAATCAGGTGGGATGAAGGATCAGATAAACAGTAAGAAAAACGGCCACAGGAGGCTAATAAAGCTGCAGGGTTTGTGTTGCCAAGCCCTGCTTTAAAAATTTAACTATTACTTATTTCTTTCTGGAAAGTCTATAAAAGTCTCTTAAAGACTGTTAGTTAATGATAGAGCCCATGTTTTGAATCAGAAGATCTACCTTTCACCTCCTGGTATCTCCAGGCAAGGGTGGAGAAGCTCCAGGGAAACTTCATAGAATTCCTGCCAACTAAAGAAAGCCAATGGAGAGAGATGGAAATGATGGCCTGACTTTGTGAAGGTATGTTCTGTGCATACACCATGGTACTCAGCAATGTTTTTTTTTACATCCCCAAAATTAGTGTAACACAGCCACATCTATTTTTGATTTATCAGAAAGTATAATTCTCTTTGTGCTTTGAATTGGCTGAGACTATCTTGAGATGTTCCCTCCTTTTTTCAGCAATGTTGCACATGTTGTTCTGGATCCTTCTTGCCAAGAATTCCCAACCTTATTATTCTTGTCTGGTTTATGTCTGCCTTCCTCAGAGCTCATGGTGGGTGGCTGCTAGGTGGTTTGTCAACGCTCCAGCTTTCTTCAGTCTTCCAGATCTACATACAAGTCCCTGGGATATGGCTGATAGGAGCCTTTGGAAAGAGGAGGGGGGAAAAGTAACATTTCAAGTTGAAGATTATATGTAGTGCTTTTTCTTGGGTTTTGGATATAATGCTGAGGAATACCCAGGTGTAAATAGATCAGCAATTGTACTGAAAGAAGATAGACAGCCTTTGTCATCATTTTTTACTATGGGCACACTGGCACACATTAAAAACGAAATTCTGTTGCCTGCTCTCAAAAGTGTACACTTAACACAGATATACACATGCTAAAATGAGAGCTGAAGCAGCCGCAGCCAAGCAAGGGGCCGCCATCTTGTAAAAGTGTTATATAAAATGTGTTATAAAAGTGGAACTGCAACAAACCATTTCAACAGGGACTGACTGTTCTTGCTCAGCTTCCCAGTTATAAGCTATTTCTTTCTTCAAGTTACTCTTTGCCCTCAGTTTTGTACTCTCAAAAAATTAGTAGACAATTCTGTAACCACTAAACGTATTTTTAGGTCACACTGGTTTATTTCCCTGGGATTCGTCACTCCCTTAACTGTTTTTTCTTGTTTGTTTGTTTATTCAAACTATGAGGGTTCCCTTGAACCTGTTGCTAAATCCTCCTCTTGTATTTTGGGCTACATGAAATTCAAAGAATGGGCTTGCTATTAATTTGTACATAAGTGCAATAATACCTTTGCTTGTATTAAGTGTAATCAATATTTATTGCATTTCTATTTGCCTTTTCCTTCAAGAAACATGTCCACCTCTCCTCTGGTTGTCCACATACATGTGACTACAACTTTCATCATCCCCACAGCATAGTCTTGGCTTTTTCTCTGCCAAGCATTGTTTGTAATTGTTCTCAACCTATAGTCTGTGGACCCTTGGTCATCACAGGGGGTCTGCAAAGGCTTGAAGAAATGTTACAATTTAAATATTGAGTTAAGTCTTGGTGGTTGTGGCCAAAGAGGGTATTTAAAGGGGGTCCATGGTGAAGAAAAGGTTGAGAACACTGTACTAGATTATGTTCTAGAAATCATCTCCATAAATACACACACACACACACACACACACACACACCATGGTCACCTGGTTACATTTTGGGTTCTAGACAAAAGGCTCACCTTTATGGCTGTTTGCAGCATCCCATGGTCCCAGGTCTGCAATATGTGTAATTTTTTGGCTGGTTTCCGATGTTTACTTCCAGTTTTTGGCAAAACAACAACAACAACACCCATTGGGAAATTAACAAGTGCAATGTTGGCTTAAAGACTACAGTGTTCACTTAAGAAATGCTGCAAAAAAGGTCAACAAAAAATTTAGGTCACACGATGCTTCATCTTACAACAACAAAGATTTGCAACCTTAATTAAGCCATGAAATCTAGTTGTAGGTCTATCGTTCGGATGCATGCATTAGGCAGGCAAAGCTTCCATGAAATAAGCCCATTTGGTCTGTCTTTGAATTACTGGGCATTATTTCAGATGTTCTGTTTTGCAGAGTTTGTCCAGATTTACCTATTACTCACAGGTCCAGATTTACCTATTACTCACTCTTAGAATTTGGACTAGAAACAATCTTGGTATATTTTTCCTTCCACACTTCACCTATTCAGCTCAAACAACAGCAGTTTGCCAAGTTTTCAAACAGCATAATTAATTAAATAATAGCATATATTCTCAGGAAAAAAAACCTCACTAACTTTGGGAGTTGGTCCTAGATGGTATCTAAGATATCACATTTCTTAGAAATGCAAATAATTCTTGTTTTAAAGTAGTAACATGGATGGACAATACAGAGTACTAGACCAGAGAAACTTGCTGTACTTCTTCCAGAACCAAAATATTTCCATGACCTAATTATGTGGTTTCCTAGTACTTTTCTTATGCTTTTAGTTGAAGATGCAGCTTGCAAGAACTCTCCCATATTATTCAATTAAAAAAAAGGAAGCAACCTTTATTACTTTGGACATTCTCCAAGACATCTGGAATATATAGTAGTCCATAATGACTGCATTCCTTTCATTTGGTATTAGATGTATGATTTTTTAAAAAAAAAATCAGAATAAACACACAAGAACACATAAAATTTGCCAACATTCTGTCTTATTCCAGTATATAATGAAGTCATCTCAACAAAGAAGAAGGACTATGTAGATGAAGACAGGAACAAACATGATTCTTAATGGCTAGACTCCTTAGATTTAGTCCCCATAATATTGGTGTCTCTAAATAAAATTTCATGGTTTTTTTCCATATAATTAAATAATTGTCATTGAATCTCATGAAGAAAAATGAAGCCATTTATCTGGGGACATCATTGCAGTTAGTAAAAAAATTACTTATGATGATGGAACAGTTCCAACTCCATGGTGCCAGTCAACTTCGGTAAAGTGACGGTAAAGCACCTCGGTGTTGCAGCAGACTAAAGTGCTGTTAAGTGCTAGCACTTAGCTGCCAGCTGCCTGCAATTAGTGCAACTTCAAATCTCACCAGG
>JANHZT010007237.1:0-19422 GCA_032468215.1 Stegonotus admiraltiensis | reverse complement strand
AGGTAGGTAAAATGAGGACCTGGATTGTGGGGGCAATAAGCTGACTTTGTATAAAAAAGAACACCGCTTGGGGGGGGGGTGAAAGCCCTACTAAGCAGGTATATACAAAAGTATGAAGGCTATTGCTTAATGCATTGTAAGCCTCCCCGAGTCTCTGGAGAAAGGGCGGCATATAAATCAAACCAATAAATAAATAATAAATAAATAAAGTTTTATAAGAGGGTGGCTGCCCTAGGAAATCAAATCATTGTTACTCTATTGTTTCCCCTATGAAGGTACTTCTTCTCTTCCAATATAAATAATTAACCAGCTAGGGGAAAAAATGATAAAAATTCAAACTCAGTGCCATAGTCCTAGGTAAAATCAAGATCACAGATAGGACAACATTTTTTTAAAGAAGGGGGATTTAGCAGACCTCTTTGATGTCTTATGTGGTGGCCTTTCAATTTTGTCTAATTCTAAATCCAAATCTACAAACAACAACAACAACCCCAGTTTGTGAAATGCTTAAAAGGGATTTTTTTAAAAAATTGATTAGAATTAGTAGGGTAGAAGCTAATTGCATGAAACAGAATGCTGCAAGGCAGAAATCACATGTAAGCAACATCTTTGATGCCCCATTGCACAATATTTTTTCCGTTTCAGTTGATATGTACACACTGTAAATTAGGCTTCTTAATTGTGATCTCTCCTATCACATTTTACTCAGATAATACACCTATTATTCTGGGTCTCAATTCAAGACAATTCTGTCGTAATGGACATTTTGCAAGGTGGATGGACTCAGTTACAGCAACCATTAGAAAATCCTTTTAAGGATCAGCCGATGGGGGGGAGTGGGGGAATAGAATATCTTACAGAAAATCTACCCATAGGGTCAAAGTCAACAATGAGTTGATGGCACATAAACAACAATAACAGCAACAAAAGAACGTTCCAGACTGTTGTAGTTTAGTTCCTGCTCCTATCTGCATAAAATAAGATATGGCTTATTTCATCAGCCTCTTGCCAAATAAAACAAAGGGTGTGTTACTGACCTATTATCTGTGACTGAACTGCTTCATTTGATGCTGCCAATCTTATGACATATATCCCTTTTCTAATCATTTGACCCAATTTCTGATCATATTGGAAATTTCTGTGGTAGCTTTTTCCCCCCTTTTCTCCATTAATTATTTAGATGCCAGAGACTTGACTCCTGATGATTGCATGGATAAATGTTCCCTATTATGTCCGCTCTATGAGACAGTCTACAAATGTGATATATAAGTTATATAAATTTTATATAAATATTAAAAAATGCAATGACCTACCTTTAGAAATAACACAGCTCTTTCAAAGACATTCCTGTAATCTCTTTGATCCCAACTACCTTACCTGTTGTTTTTCTCTTTTTCTACTTCTCTCAAGTTTGCCAAGTACAATATTATTTTCTAGCCCTTAATTTTCTTGAATAACATGCCAAGAATATGTGAATTTCTGTTTGTTAATCATCACCTCAAGGCAGCCATTAGCTTTGATTTGGTCCAAGACTGATTGATTGTTCTTCTTGTATTCTGGGTGCTTTTTATCTCCAAATCCATAACTTAAATGCTTTACTATCCAGCATTCATAGCCCAATTTGCCACTATTCTATGCCGTGATTTAAATTTCCCCTCATCCATGTTCTTGCCTAAATTAGGCCTTGCCTTCTTCCTCTTTCTCAGCACGTTCTTGAGACAAGAAAACCAGCACTGAGTAGGATTTTCCCTTCTTTGCCATCAATTGCATTTTCACTAAGTATGCACATTTTTCATTCTCTTTATTTTCTTGATATTTAATATCAAACCAAACATTTCACTTTCTATTATTATGTTAGTAAAGGTTGTTATTTTTCATTTTCAGTTAACAAAATGATCTCTGAATATCTCAAACTGCATTTCAATCTCCAGGGTTTTTTTTAATCTGATATCTCTTCCATTGTTGCAATTTTAAAATAGTCACTGTGCCAGTTAAAAATATATGTGGAATAATGAGTTTTATCTCCCTGCCATATTCCGAACTGCCACTCCATATTCTTCACATTTTGTTCTTACAGTGCCTTCTTAATTATAAAGTTTCTTCAGAAGAATGATTAGTGCTAGTGCTTGTTAGCTTTAATTAATTCTACATTCTGGCATGATTGACACAGTCAATGCAGTCAAGAAAACAGTGATACACTTTCTTCTTATGTTGTCTTGTCCTCTATTATTTTGCTTATGTTAGAGGTTTATATCCTGTCCCTTTAGCTTTTGTAAAATATATCTCATTTTGGTTTTATGATGTATGGCTCAATTCCTCTTTGGAAGCTTTAAATAAAATGTTTGCATTAGGTGTAGGTTATCTTATCCATCTTATCCATTTTATCTTGGACTACATACCACACAATCCTACACATTTTTCTCACGTATAATTCCCAGTTACTTCATTGAGGCTTCCTCCCAAGTTTGTGAGGATAAGATTATGGCCTGTAATGCTATGTGGGAACAATCTGGGGAGACAGAAGGAAGAGTTGTAAACTAGACAATGGTCAGAAAAGAGACAGCTGAGTCTGCAGAAGGAATTGGGCATGGCAAACATATTCCTCCCTGGTTTCTTGTAAAGGGAAGAAATGTGCTTTCACACGTGCAAGATTCAGTTAAAGTATCCTTACAATAAAGTTAGAACTACTACTTCTGGGTTTTCTTTTTGTCTGGACTGCCTCGCAAGGCTGGCACAGGCTGTACATCTTCAAATTTCTGGATTTATGAAAAATAAAGGATGATGAATAATCTGAAAAATAGATATGCAATGGGCATTTCATTTAATTCCTCTAAGCGTTTGTTTTATTCAATTACACTCTAGGTTAATTTTATTTTTGTTGCATTTGCATTTAATTCCCCACCCTTTGGCTAAGCTCCTGAGTTTATTCCGCAAAAGTTCCTATTAAAATGGAATCTTAGCAAACAGTAACATCATTTCTGGGCTCCAAAAGCTCTTTTTGAAAAATGTTGTTCCCACTCTAAAACCTCAACATTGTGAGTGAAGGGTTGGATATATCTAATTTAGATATGATATGCCCATATCAACATTGAAACTGCAAGTGAGAAAGGAGCATTAGTTTGATGTGTGTTTCTACATCTCTGTATCTAGTTATAACACCGCCTGTGGCAGTTGTTTTTTGTTTGTCTTTGGCATACTGTGATAGTTTTTATGCAGGTTTCACTCCGGTTGTATTAGCTTGTGAAACCTGCATAAAACGATTTCAGTCTGCCAAACACAAACAAAAAACAACTGCCATAAGACAAGTGTGGGAAAAAGAGGCAGCACTGCTTCCTTACATATGGCCTCAGAAGCCAAAGATTGCTGACTTAGCACAGTTCTCATATAAAGAATGGCAACATTCAATGGGCAGCTCTTGAACATGGCTGCCATAGTGTAGGGCATGTAGTCATGTGAATGGGCTCTTTGTACAAAAATATCAGGCACAAAAAAGACAAAGCCTACCTGTATTTCAGCCTATTTTTCTCTTTCTTTCTTCTCTAACTCTATTCAATTATTTTTTTTTTAATCTTGTGTCTCTCTCTTTAAGCATTTTCACATGATTCACAGAAAAGCAGGGGAATCTGCCATTATGCATTTGTACCCATGGACAGATACTGTATTTTCCCCCCATGTTGCTAGGTTCCTTGTTTAGTTCATCTGTGGAAATGGAAAATGCAAAGCTGACAATGCTACATAAAAATGCTAGCCTACAGTACGACAGCTTTTTATTAAAAATATACAAATATACTTCTGGACTTCACATGAGCCATGGACTGCCTTGGGAAATATAGATGGCAAATAGCTGCAGCTCAGTTCTTCGCCTGGAAAATAAGCTTGGATGGTAGAGATCATCTCAAAAGAGTGATGGTGAGACCATTTATCTATCTGTCTTCCAGCAAAGGAATGCATTTTGTGATTAAGCATGCCTGATCTGTCAGTCATTTTGTTAATAGGCAGCCCCTTCTCTTGGAAGCAGGCCCTTCTGTCCTGACCATGTGGGTCATGTCATGTCATGTCATGTCATGTCATGTCATGTCATGTCATAATGCAACATGGGTTGAGGAAAACAAAGACAACACATAGATAATCATTTAGAACTCTTGAGAACAAAACAAAGATTGTGTAGGCAGGCATCAGTTCTGGTTATCTTCCTCCTAAGTAGCATCAGATGCAAATTAGGGGAGCACATCTGCTTTCTACTGCAGATGCATGGACCACAATGGAAGGCAAAACCATACAGGAGGGGTAAACTTAATGATCTTAAAACAACATACAGTACCTGTTTCAATTTCCTTTTTCATCATGTAAGAAACCAGTGGTGAGGATCAGGAACAAAGGACTGGGCAGACAAAAAAAAAAAAAAACTCCATGAGTGTAAGGTATATATGTGACAGAGATTTTTTTAAAGTACATGGATAAGCAGGCTTTCCTCACTCAAGCACAGCGGTTCCAATCTGGATCATATCCCATTTCTTTAACATTGTGTCTTTGTCTAAAACAAAGACACAAACAGATAACAGTACAGAGCAACAAACAGTTTGAATATCATACAGTTTGTCCTTGAATTACCTCAGACTGGGAATTCTAACAAAAAGTGTGCAAGTTATTATACAATACAGATAGTCCTTGTCTTACAACAGTCACTTAGTGACGGTTCGAAGTTATAATGGATCCCCGCACAAAAGGCAACCTGATTCTAAAATTCTGAAAGCCTCTGTGGTCGTGTGACTATATTTTGGGTGCTCAGCAACCAAGAGCATCTATAGTTCTTTGTGACATTCTGTGATCACAAGATCCTTTGCCTGGTGTTAAACTCTGCTTATCTGGATATAGGCTGCTGGGAAGGATATGATCAGGTCTTTTTGTATCCTTCTTATCATTTTTTCCCTCTCAAATAAATATGGTTTGTTTCTATGTGTGTATTGATGGTTGTTTTGTCTTGACAAACTTCCAGGAATTCCCAAGCAGTTTTGGATTTAGCTTGGTCTAGGACAGTGATGGTTAACCTTTTTGCAGTTGTGTGCCAAAAGTAGGGGGGAGCACAGGGGGGGTGTCATGCACGCATGTGCCCACACCCATAATTCAGTGTGCCCCCTGCGCATGTGTGCGCGACCACCCTGCACCCCCCCTGCTTTTGTCATGCCATGGCATGGTGGGCCCAGTAGGCCTGTTTTTTGACCTCCCCAGGCTCCAGAGGCTTTCTTGGAACCTGGGGAGGGCAAAAACAGCCTTCCCCACCCTCTGGAGGCCAGAAACGGCGTGTTTCCCAACTTCCAGTGGGACCAGAAGGACTGTTTTTCTCTCTCCCCAGACTCCAGAGCCTTTCTAGGAGCCCGGGGAGGGTGAAAACGGCCTCCCCCCCAGAGGCCCTCCAGAGGCCGGAAACAGCCCGTTTCCTGACTTCCAGTGGGCCCAGAAGGCCCGAAAATCAGCTGGTGCATGCATGCGTGCTGGAGCTGAGCTAGGGCAACGCTTGTGTGCCCACAGATATGGCTCCGTGTGCCACCTGTGGCACGCGTGCCATAGGTTTGCCATCACAGGTCTAGGATATTCACTGCTTTTCAGTTGAAACTATGATTGACTCTGTCCATGTGAGATTAAGGAGTTTTCATTGTGTCTACTGATAGTTGGTGTTCATGGATGCACTCTGCTAATTTTATGCCTGTCTGTCCTAGCTGTTACAGTCTTTGCACTGTATATTATAGATGACTCCTGTTTTTTCTTCTTGGGTTACTGGGTCTTTTGTTTTAGTCAAGAAATTTTGGTGCAAGCAAAAACCAAATATTGCATCTTATGTTTCCTAGTTTAAAGAAATATGTCTTTGCAGCAGCAAGATCACCAATAAAGGAGTTCTTGCCAAAGGGGAAATCCAAGGTATGTATTTTATGTGGATGTTCCTTTGGAATGGCTGGCTTGTTTGTCTTCCCAATGATGCAATGAGAGAGCACTTCAATAGACGAAGGTTTGTTTATTAATTTGCTGCTTGATGGTATGGGAGTATAAAGGAGCTACTTGGAAAATGATTACTCGAGTTAGACCTGATTACCATTACTACTATAATAATAACAGATGGAAATGACAGAGACTATAATCTGTCATCATAGAGAAAAGAGGGCAAGTGTGGGAGAAGGAGTAGCAGAATCTGGGAGCAGAGTCAAAAGAGAAATCAGCCTAGAGTCTCTTCATAGCCACAAATGAACCAAGTCCAAGCCCCCTTGGACTTGGTTCAAGCCCCCTTGGACTAAGTAAGGGTCAAACTCCATTGACCCTTACTTAGTACCAAATTAGTGATAACCATTAGTTCAGTAGATTCCTAATTGGAACCTTATGTGTGGTCCTGGTCTTTCATGCCTGATAGCAGACCAGTGATTGGCCTCTTTTCCTTTCAGGTTGAAAATTAACCAAAGACATTGACAACAATGATAGATCCTCCAGCCTGAAGATTCTGCTCATTAATGCTACATCAATTAAGCATGCTCTTCTTTCATTGGCCCCTTGATTTACCAGGAAGCTGACAGTAATGAAGTGGATGAAGAACAGATTAGAATACAAATGAAGGAATTCTTCAAACATTTGTTCAGCTCCACTTAAGATCATATTCCACGGCAGTGGAAGCAACAAAGAGGCCCTACGTTCTGTCTCCACTGGGTCTATGTAAAACAGCTGAGCAATGATTTGGGGAGAGGAGAGCTCAACCAACAAGACTCATTATGAACAATTCTCATTAATTGTTGTTGTAATGGTATGTGGGAATGACCTTGGGAGACCGGGGGAGGAGCCACATCTGGAGCAATGGTTGGATAAGAGACAGCTTAACCCACAGAAGGAATGTAGAAATGGCAAACATTTCAGTTTCACCTCTCTAGTTTCTTGGGTTGTAAAGGTAACAAAGGAAAATATACTTTCAAACTTGAAAGATTCTGTTAACAAAATCTCAAAATAAAGTAGTTCATCTGGGTGTGCTTCCTGTTTGGACCATCTCACAAGGCTGATACTTGCAGTCAAAGTCAACCAGAGTCACCTCAGTTTAGAGTCCAGTATTATAATAGATTATGCAGTAGATAGCTAACCTTAGGGTCAGGCTCATATGGATTTCTTCTGGGCAGCTTATGGATGTCAATGATATGAACAGGATAAATCAGGGCTCTACAGTATTTGTTTATTCAGTTTTTGCCCTTCCTGGCTGTTTAAACATGCCAGATTAGGACTGGTCCCAAGGTTAGGAGAGGTGATTAATGGCTCCTTGAGCAAGAGATGTGTTCCTGCATGATTAAGCAAGGCAAGTAAAATATTTTTTTTTACCAAAAAAGACTTCCCTTGACCCAGGAAACCTTTCTAATTATAGACCAGTCTCAAATGTCCTATTTTTGAGGAATTTCATTAAGAAACTGTCTTCATAGCTCCAGATGCATCCAGATCTATTTTCTGAACCAATTTCAGTTGGAGTTTCAATTTCCAAGGAAAGTCGTTTTTTGCAATTGACTGAAGGTTAACTTGTCAATAGCAGTGGTGCTCAAGTGGTGCTCCAGTTGTTTTGGGATTGCATCCAAGGCACATTGGGACTACCTTTGCTTACTTCTGCCACAGTCGTTCTATTTCTATTTGCAGGTCTTTGTATTTTGTGATACTCTCCTGTTCTTTCTCTTCTCTTCTGCTCTCTCCAGGTCCACTATCCAGACATTTTTGTCTTTCTTACTGAAGAAAGAAAGAAAGAAAGAAAGAAAGAAAGAAAGAAAGAAAGAAAGAAAGAAAGAAAAGATGATGATGATGATGATGATGATGATGATGATGATGATGATGATTCTATGGTGTTTTTTCCTTAGCCAGGAGATGACAATGCTATTGCAGTGTAGTAGTTTGGCTGTCAGTTTACCAGCTCTGTTGTGACACACGCTTACACGCTTCCCAAGGAGGAGGTCAAGCTGGCTTCACACCAGAAAGAAAGACAAGTGGCTCTTCCTGCAATATCATCCAAAGCTCTCTTCCTTCCCCAGAACTGCCTCTTAAACAGGCCTCGCAACTTGAAAGGTTCGATCCAGCAGGAATCTGGCTCCCTGCACGGAGCACCGACCCACCTTCACATTGAAGTGGTACCTATTTGTCCACTTGCATAGAACATATTTTTGAACTACTAGATGGGCAGAAGCTGAGGCAAGTGATGCAAGCTCACCTACCATGCAATGCTACCGGTAGGACCCAAACCACTGGAGCAAAGACCACCTCCAGTGTCATTAAGCCACTGAGCCACCATGTCTCTAATTTGCCTGATCACTCGGATCAATAGGAGATTTCCCCTTACAGATACCTTGGCTGCCTACAAGAGAGGAATTTCTCTGCAGCTCCAAAGCTATAGAATATGTTCCCTGGAGAGTTATGTTTGGCTTCCATTTTCCCAGAAGTTAGTAAAAGCGTAACTCCTCAAGTTTTAATCATTATGTTTAATTTTTAATTTAATTTATGATTTGTATCTGCATTCTGGTTATATTGATATTTTTAAAAAAAGATTTGTAAACTGATTTATCAAACAAATAGAAAAGTGGATTAATAAATAAATCCACCTTCTCCTATAATGAAAAATAATCATACTGACTAGATCCTTTGTTTCCAGTGTATTTTCTTTAATGTAATAGTCATTCTGAGATAGGAGAAGACTTTGCAAGCTTTTGCTTTGAGCCAAACTTTCTATTCTCTTTCATATGACTCTGGGATCCAACAAAGAAAGAAGAGCTGAAAAAGATAATAATCATGGTGTAGCATGAAAAGCCTTTTGATCTTTTCTGCCTGCTTTTTTGGCACTGTGAGACCACTAAGCCTGCACATAAATTGTGGGTTTGAATTGCCAGGTTTTACCCCCCCAGAATCAGGCTTAAATTGCCAACTAGACAAGATGGACATTTGGCCAGAGGATTCCTTGTGGCCATTTTCAGAAATGCTATGCAGAAAGAGAAAGACTCTTTTCGATATTTGCATGCCAAAGAAGTCTTTCTTTGTGTATAGCAATAGCGCTTAGACTTACAGTATATACCGCTTCATAATGCTTTACAGCCCTCTCTAAGTGGTTTACAGAGTAAGCATATTACCCCCCAACAATCTGGGTCCTCATTTTACCAACCTTGGAAGGATGGAAGGCCGAGTCAGCCTTGAGCCAGTCAGGATTGAACTGCTGGCAGTCGGCAGAATTAGCCTGCAATACTTCATTCTAAACACTGTGCCACCACAGCTTTTTAAAAGTATAGAATGATAAGGAGTATAGAGGGATAAGAAAAGTAATTCATTTATCTAAAGAATGTCTATGATGTGTGAAATGGAATAACTCAGATGTGAGGACTAAGTGGATCTCTACAAGAGGAAACCAAAGATTCCTCCTGGTTCCCACAGTGCCCAATGATGGGATGTTCCTATCATGGTTCGCAACTGGCTGCCATGTTGCTTCTCAGCAGGGACTTTTCAGTGACACTTTGCTACTGAAGCTACTGATAGGAATTGATGGAAGTGTCCTTTGTAGATTTATATAATCCTTTAAAAATATCTTCAGATTGCAAATCTGTACACATTTTTTAAAGCATGCTTAATGTTAGCATTTGTCTTCTTGGAGCATAAGTCACTTATTTTTCTTGCCTCCCCAACTCTGTCCTGCTTCTGAAGATGCTATTGTAATCAATTGCATCTTCAGAAGCAAAGCAAATAACAGCTTATGGGGGAACATGATCCCAGAATAAGGCATTGTCAAATGCTTTTCCAGCAAAATAAAGTATCATTGTGGTTGACATTTAAAAAAAAAAGTACAAATATAATGCACTCACTTAAAAAAAAACAGACTGCAGTTCAGGGTGCTCATTGGCCTTTAGCCATCACCACATGTATGAGTGATAGCTGTGATGAGGACTAAATTTGCACATCTACAGCTAGTGTGATTTATGGTCCACTTATGTCATTATCCATCATTACGTAGTTACATCCCATTTTGACAATTGCAATGTGTTCTACATGGGACTCTCCTGGAAAAATATCTGAAAATTACACTTTCTGCAAAATCAAGCTAAAAATCTATCAAACGGATCTCTTTTTTCCAAGCTCTTAATTATTAGTTATGACTAGCATTAATATTCATGTATTTGTCTTAACTGCACGCACTTTAATCGTTTTAGCCATCTTCAATATTGAGTAGAAAAATGGATCATAAATTGAATGCATAAAGACATGTTCAACCATGTTTTGTAGGAGCAAAGGCATATTACCAGAGAGCCAGTTTGTTGTAGTGGTTGAGGCTGCAGGCTAAAAACCAGGAGGCTGTGAGTTCTTGTCCTGATTTAAAGCACAAAGCCAGCTGGGCCACTTAGAGGCAGCCACTCTCAGAAAGAGGCAATGGCAAACCATTTCCCAGAGGTTTTTGCTATGAGAATAAGCAGGTACAAGCACTCACCAGAGGTTAGTGCTGAAAGTGTGCACATGCATTCATTCACACATACTCACACACAAACACACACAAAAGTATCTACTACCAATTGAGATGGAATCAGAACGATGCACATTGTCATGTCATAATACAATTCCCATTCCAGGTAACTAAAAAGAGTATATTATTATTATTCAGTGTCTAGATCAGGGATGTCAAACTGGTGGCCCACGGGCCAGATGCATAATGTGCAGTCCACACCCACCCCAGCTCTGTGAAGGGAAAAAACATTGTGGTACGTCATGTGACAGCAACATGACGCAGTGAGTTTGACACCCGTGGTCTAGATCAAACTTCAAACTGCAGAATAAAGCCACTTTCTTGGCCTTGTCATTGGCCAAAATAAGTCATTATTGATACATGTTTGTGGAAGTAGCTGACATACCAGCAGATGGACCAGGCTCTGTGTCTCTCCACATTCACACAGTGTGTTGTTATCTGCCAAAAGCCTCCACTTGAAAGTATTGGTTTTACACTTAGGTATTCCAATTCTCAACCTATTCAGAATCTTCCAGGTAGATCATAAAGGAATATATACAAAAATGGGAAAAAAACCCCCAACAGATCATATTCCCAACTACTTTTCTTACCTGTCCATCATACTATCATAGTCACAGTCACAACACTCATCAAAATGACCATACTGACTTTTCCAAGGAAGCATAAAGCACGTCCATATCCTCATTGTTTCCATTCTCCAGTCCTTTAACAGAGGAATGCAGAAACTTTCATTCAGGTTCTTGGAATAAAAAGAAAACAATGTCCAAGGTGCCTTGACATTCTTCTTTGTTACCCTGAAATGAGCATCAGCCCTTCTGCAACAAGGCATGGAAGCAGTTGGAGTGGATGAAATGAAACAGTGCAGACAGGAGCCCATGGAAAAGTGAGGAAGAGAGGGAGGGAATAGGATCTGGGAGGTGGGATGAGTCAAGGACAGCTGCCAATGGAAAAGCAGACTCCCTACAAGTTCTCTATGGCCAAAGGGTTGCAAAGAAGGTGCCAGTTTTGCTCTGGTTTCTGTAGTGGAAGCAGAGAGAAGAAATACCTCAGCAACTCTGTTCTTACAGCAGCAGATTTCATACTAATCTCACGCCTGCTAGTCCAGAGTTCACCTTAGTGTCTCTTAGTTTATTGTTTTTATAATTACCTCATGCCAGAAATGCTGTGAAGTTTTAATCAAGAGCTACAAAAGAAAGCCAGGATTTCAGCACAGGACAGATTCCCAGCGCCAATCTGCTAAGCAACTGTATTTATGTGGCCACTTTTACTTCTATTTGACATGTTTTATCATTATGTTCATTTAATTTCACCCGTTGTTCTCCTAGATATCATTAAATTGGTCTTCCCCTTCTTTTTGGTGGGGAGGAGGACATTATCAGTTGTGGCAAGTGAATATAAAATTCTACCGCCCAATGGCTAGTTAGAAGATGCTTTAATCAGCTAGCCTTTTCAAAAACCTAACTCAATGAATGCACAACCTTTCTAAGCATACCTATGGAGTATGGAGCATTGAAACCAACAGCCCCAGAATCTGCCATGTACAAACGGCTTATTTGATTGTGTTTATTTGAAAGAAGAGCATGCTAAGTGTAAGAAAATATCTAAAATCAGGCTTAAAATTCTTAGCAGAACATACTGTGCTCGGGCGAGATCTCAAGCACTTCTCCCAGATCACTTTCAAAAGTCATTCTGCCCTGGTTAATATACATTGTTTGCAAGCTCTATAAAATTGTAGAGCCTGACACTTTAATGAATCCAAACAATCTCTAATGGAACGTTATTAGATTAATGTGCTGATGAAACAGCACAAAATCATTTTGTAACATTTGGTTAGCTGGGTGCCGTGAAGTCTGGCTTGACACCTTATGGACGCCTTATGGAGAGGTGTCCATCATCTCAGCTTGTCCCTAGTGACCACCTGTAGCTCTTCCGGTGCTTATCAACTCTTACCCCCCTCTTTTTAACTTCTCTTAGCCTTTCCAAGTATATTTAGTTCATCATCCCACTCACATCCCATGCTCAAAATATGCATGTTTGTTTGCTGATCGTGAGTTCTTAAGCCTTCATAACATTCAACTAACAGGTTGTCTTTGCATAGTTGATCCGGTTCCTAAGATTGATTTTATATTCTCTTGTTTTCTAGATTAAGTCTTAAGGGCAACACCTACTTGCTTTAATTTTAATTTAACCTATATACCTCACACCAACCTGTCTCTTCCATAATCTGTGCTTGGAAGTGTCCTTGTGCCCGTGTTCAATAGTTCGTGTACTAGACCCTATTCCAGTATTGTGTATCTGGTGATGTCCATGTGTTGATGTGGTTTAAGGCAACTACACATAGACCTCAACTGTGTGACCGGTCACTTAGCAACCATTTGACGTTACAACAGCCCCTCCTCAAAACATACCTACAAGCTGGTTTCCAAGTTCCAAGAGCTGCCCACCCCCCCCACCCCCATGGACATGTGACTTGCAAATGGCCTGGATTTATAGTTGTTTGCAGCATCTCATGATCATGCAAACAAAGAATCTTCTGCCCCAAACTTTATTAACCCTAACTCCTAAATTGTGTGGTGTTCTTTCAGTCAGAAGTTTCCCAATAGTTTTTAAGATTCTGCCATTTCTCCAACTTTTGCATTGCAGTCATCTTTTATTAGTATCTTTTATGGGTGATGCATTTAGCTCCTTTTGGTTTTGCAGTAAAAATTTTCTGTCATTCTCCATTGCCTCTATCGTAAGTCCATATACTTGATATCCACTCATTCCAATTAGCAATTTACATCAAGACCTGGTTAATTGGTATACAAATGACAGATCAATCCTCTGTGAAAAATATGTCTTTTTTTATTTCATAAATAATCCAGTGTTATTGCAAATGAGGTTTTGATTCACCATTTTCTCAAATCTGTGTTCTTTAAACATTAGGAATAGCTTCTTACCATCAGGTTCAGTATAGAAAACATACAGTACATTTTTAGCAAATGTTCAGGACCACAGGATGATTAACATTGCATACATGTAAAACTTTTATCTGGCAGGAATAATCAGGTTTATTTCTGAAACAGGGATGCATAGGACCAGACTGTCACTTAGGTAAAATAACAAACTAAAAGTTAAATTTTGACTGGAAAAACTAAAATGGTGAACTTAAAGTACTTTCTTGTAGCACATCTTGGTCAGTGCGGTGTCTTTGCACCTTTTTCCTCCTGATTTGAAATACAAGATTCTCCCCTCCCTCCCCAAATACTGGTTGCTTTTAGATGAAGCTTGTATTGCATAAATCACCTTCAGGTAAAATCAAATTCAGGGAATTTCTCCCAGATAATGTGATTTATTTAATAACTGGCCTGTATTCTACCATTTTGTATCCATTTTTTAATAACTGACCCAAAAGACGTAGAAGAAAATAGCAGTGCAATTGTGCAATAGATGAAATAAGATTTTGCTTGAGAAAGGCAAATTGATATGATACTAATACCCTGTTTCCCCTAAAATAAGACATCCCCCAATAATAAACCCAATTGGGCTTTTGAGTATATGTGCTAAAATAAGCCTCCCCCCGAAAATAAGCCCTCCCCCAAAATATTTAAATGCAGAGCTGGATAAGATTGCAAGAGAATCTTATTTTCGGGGAAACACGGTAGTACCCTCTCATCTCTTGCCAAGTCTGATTTACTACAGATTTATTTGCTCTCCTATACGTAGCCAATCTTCTTCATTTCCACAAGGTGCTCAATATACAATGAGATCCCATTACATTTACTTTTAACTATCCATTGGTAGAATTTGATTCTGGTCCTCTTTTACAATGCTCTCAATATACACTTTTAAAAGCAGAATGGAAAAACAATTTATGCCAAATTTCTTCTCATGCTCAGCTGAACTAAAACTGCCCTACTGTTCACAAGGAAGATAATCTGAAAAACAAAGCAACAAAAACAGTATGTGCCACTTTTCACTTCCAGTGGTTTAGTTCTGCTTAGAAATAAATTCATAGTATAAATTTGCAATGCCATTTATTCAGTCAGATTCTTTTAGGGTCCGAGACTAAATCATGACTCTTAAAAAAAAAAAGTTATAAAAGGTTATAATAGCCCCCTAGTTTTGAGATGGTGTTGTGTGTGTGCGTGCACACAAGAAAGGGTTAATTTGTTCTTGGTGCTTCACATTCCTTCCGCCTCCATCATTCCCACCAGTGAAATTAATTCCATTCATTGCCAAATTTGACATTTTAAAACAGGGTAGGAGTTAAATTGGTTTGAAAGTCTTATTTCCTTTTGAAAGTTTAATAAAATACATAGACATATCAGTTTGGGAGATGTTGCCCTTTAGATTAGTCTTCTAGCCACTGAAACTTTGCTTAAAACTAGCAACAAACGAGGCACCTGAGCTGGCTTTGTAGAATGGCTCTTACCCAATGCTGACTTCAGCATAACTAGACAAATTCAATCTTATTTGTAACACACAGGATACTGCTTCTATAAATCTGCAAATCAAGCATACTCGAAGCATTAAAGCACATGCCACTTTTAAAGTTTCAGTGCAATGTAATTACAATGTAAAGTCTCACTCAACCAGCATTCTCTCATGCAGGTTTACGCTGTTAATGTGTTGTGAGCAGATTAATTTAGGGCTCCTGCATTTCGTTCCCCATTTTCTAAGGAACATAACCAAACAAGCATAACTGCTATGATTCCTATTTACTTCCTATGATTCATTGTTAGCATTTAAATAACCCTGCCCACCTCCCCACAAAAACCTGGATTATTCCCATGAACACCTGTGCATAAGAGATTTTTGCATCTGAGACATAAATTTGTTACTTAGACATTTGTTGGAATCTATTCCAAACACGCTGACAGCAGGCATTCCTGAGTACAAGTTTTTAATCATCCCGATTCTTGCTACTGTGTCTTCCATCTATGTTTCATTTTGATCAGAGGCTCAAACTATTGTAATTCTTTCAGAGCAAATTACAGCTCTGTTTTATCAGACAGATGTCTTTATATTGGGAAAGGACCAAGGAATTAGGTAATTCCTGAATTAGAAAGCAAATTAATGAATAACACTTTTAAAGCACACTGTCTTGTATTTGCAATTATGAATGTAATGGTTAAAAAGCCATTCAAAAATAAATATCTCAGATGTAAAACAAAAAAAATGGAAAATAAGTTTCAGAGATTTGCCAACAATCCTTTTTTTAAAAGCTTGCAGTTAGAGTGAGAAAGCAAGAGCAAAATCTGCCATTCTTGACTAGTTTCAGCAAGTTTCAATGTCAAACCCTCAATGTAGATGTTGGGTGCTTTGTTTTATATATACAATATCATATACTTTCACCAACAGTATTTCCTCAGAGAATTAAATATTAAAAACGGCAGTTTTTCTTCATTTGAAAAGTTTGAAATAAACAAAACAAGGAATACCTTTTCTTTAAAATTACGGAGAAAACTAGCTTGTTGTATGTTTGTACAAATATATATTTTCCAGGATGTAGTGATTTGAACAGAAATGGCTGGTTAATGAACAACCACCATGGTCCCTGTGACCGACCCAGATCGGATCCTGCATTATTACAATGTACTGCAATGCACGTGATCAGAAACGGGAGGAAAAGCAGGAATTCTTAATCCAAGCATTTTGCGCCAATGGAAACTTGTGTACGGAAGGTCAAAAAAAACAGAGTGGGGGGAATGGAAACACAACTTTGCAGTCCCTGAGATGAAGTGACGGAAAAAAGCGGGGGGGGAGGGAGACAGAGGCGGGAGGAAACTGCTACACGAGGGATTCGCACACGGGCACCGAGTCCGAGTCCTGGCTGTGCATAGAGCTCAAGCCCGTGTCGGAATCCTCGTCTTCACGATCCTCGCGGTCTTTGCTCAAACTCCGGGCGGCTTCCTCACCCCAATCTCCCGAGGTGATCGGCACCGAGGCCGGCAGCTCGTCTCCCGGGTTGAAAGGGAGGTCCCCTCGTTCCTCCTCGTCCGCCACCGCCGTTTCCTCCTCCTCCCCCTCCACGTGTAAGGACTCCAGGGAATCGAGCAAGCGCTGGAGTTCCCGCTCTTTATCGGCCCAGGCGAGCTGCGTAAATTCCAGGTCCGACTTCACGGCGTCCAAATCCGTGTTGAGGCGCAGCCCGATGTAGAGGCTGGTGCTCAGCTGCGTCTTGACGCGCTCCTGCTCCACGTGGAGCTCGCCGCCGCCGCTCAGCTCGGTGGTGTTGCAGTCCGTCTCGGAGAGGCTGGCGCTGGAGCCCTTGGCGGCCGCCAGCTCTTCCCGGCGCCGCCTCATCCAGCGCTCGTTGAGCTCCTCCTGGATCTCGCCGGCCAAATGCTCGATCAGCTCCTCCTGGCGGCGCCACTGCTCCTGCACGCGAGCCACTTGCTCGCACTTCCACGCGTACTCCTCCAAGTCCTCGCTGCCGGACGACGGGTTCTCTAACTCCCCCGCCGCCGCCGCCGTTGGGGCCGCCCCTGCGGGAGTCTTTAACTCCTGCTCTCCCGCGGGGGGCTCCGGCTCTTCTCCGACCAAGTACGTGTCCTGCACGTAGTTAACCCCGTGGCGTTTCATGCGGTCGAAATGAATCCGCGCCTCGTAGCGGTCGATCTCCCGGTCTAAGTCGCGGAGCCGCTTGATCTGCTGCCGGATGGTGTGGTCCTGCGAAAGGACCAGATGCACCAGAGTCTCCATCCTTTCGCCCGCCGGGGCTTCCTTGGCCGGCGGCTCCTCGAGCTGCGGCTGCCCCTTCCTCTTGTTGATCTTGGCCAGCTTGCGGAAGGCTTTCCTCACCACGCGCCTCTGCCGTTCCTGGCTCAAAGCCAGGCTGGCCCGGGCTGTAACCCCCAAGCCATGGCATCCCGGGCTGTCCCTGCTGGGCACCACCCTGGCCTCGGCGCTCCTGGGTCCGGTGTTGGGCAAGGACGCCTCGCTGCGCACCAGCACGAAGCGCACGTTCTCCTGCTCGTCGCCCCAGGCCGCCCAGAGCCTCAGGATCTTGGTCTTGTTGGGCAGGATCCTCTCAAAACCCCGCCACTTCTCCACGATGCAGTAAGACTGCGGGAGCCCCGACAACATCCCCCCGCCGCACTCCTGCAGCGATGCCTGCTGCTGCTGCTGTTGCCTCCGCCTGCGCCGCTGCTTGCTCTCCTCCAAAAGGACCCGCACCACATCCGAGCAAGTGGTGCGTTTGGTGAGGCCCGAGATTAACTTCTCCTCCTGGCAAATCCACACCGAGATCTTCTTTTCTTCCGGCTCCATCGGGGCACGGGACCTCGGCGATCGTGAAGGGGGGGGCGGGGGGCGCCCGCTACTAATCAGCGGGATCCCCCATAGGAGCGCTCACCAGAGCCGCGCCGCCCGAGAGTCGCCCTGGCGAGGCATGGCTGCGACCCTTTCCTCTGCCCGCCTGCGGGGCGCTAAAACAACAAAAACAAAAAACGAGGCTAAAATTGCAGCGCTCCCGGGATCTCCCGCTTTCGGCTCTGCTCCTTCTAGGCTCGCGTTCGGGGTTGCTGATATTATTTTTTTTCGCCGTCGGGATCCCGGAGAAGAACCAACTTCGGAGTCTCAGCTCCGCCTCCTTTAGTGCTACTGTTGCTGCGGAGCGCCTGCCTCCCCGGCACCTTCCCTCCTGACACTGCTCTGCCTCCTCGCTCGGCTACCGCGTTTTCTTCTCCTATCACGTGATCCCCCCCTTCCCCCGGCGCCCCGCTTTTCCAGCAGCTGTGGGGCTTTGATTCAAGACTCTCTATCTGGCACTTTAATCTTAAAAGTAAGAGATTACTGCGTGTTGTAGGTTATATTTTTGTGTCCGAACCGAAGAAATAAGTTATTTTTTTTCCCTCCTTATTTTCCCCCCTTTCCAGAGCTCCGAAAACTTTGTTCCCTTTCTGACCTTTTCTTTCTAATCTCTTCCTTTTTCAGTTTTTCTTACATTTTATTCTTCGTTCGAACTGGATAAAGTCCTACAAAGAAGAGACTATTTTTGGGGTGCTGTATAGATTCTCATCCCCCCCCCCACCCCATGCTTTAAAAGGACAGGAGGCACAGTTGTACAATTTCACACAATGGGTTAAAAAAGTCCTTGCAATGGTCCTTCGTAATGGGTTTTGGAGCCTCTTGGGAGAAGGTGCTCCTGTCCAATTATTCTCCAACATCCTGTCACATACCCTTCAAAAAAAAAACTGTTGGAAGAGAACATTTCAAAGGAAGCAACCAAAATCCAGTCCAAATTTCTTTCAATTGAATAAAATCCCCCACCCTGTAATTAAAAAAAAAAAACATTTTCGCATGCCAAAGCATTTCGCAGATCATATGCACAGTGAACTGTAAACCTTACTAAGCATTATTAAAATCTGTGGATGCTGCCAGGATTCAAAGAGAAAATTTGCTATGTATTTCAGTAGCAGAAGAATGAACAGACAATAAGTCTCTACTCTTTTTACATATGCCCAGATGGGACAAAACCTGGTTATTCTGAGTAGAATTCACTTCCTGGCAATTAGATTACTGTATGTTTTATGTTTCGTTTCTGGAAAATAAATATGAAAAATGAGCTGTCTTTTTGCCTTGGGTGATAAACATTTCTAGTGCACTGAGAATGCTGCTTTGATTTTTATTGCATTTATTCACTTAAAACATTGCCTGACTAGGTGGCTCAGTGGCTAAGACACTGAGCTTGCCAATCAGAAAGGTCGGCAGTTCAGTGGTTCGAATCCCTAGTACAGGTCTCCTGCGTGAGCAGGGGGTTGGACTAGATGGCCTCCAAGGTCCCTTCCAACCCTGTTACTGTTAAATCCTGTTAAATTTGTAGAGCCTCCCATCTTAGAGCAAAACTAATCTCAATAAAAATCAATGTATGCAACAATAAAAGGGGGGGGGGAATAAAAAAGCTAGAAACTGAAAGACCAAATGCCACAGCTACACTT
>JANHZT010007234.1:24599-35104 GCA_032468215.1 Stegonotus admiraltiensis | reverse complement strand
ATGAAGGCTATTGCTTAACGCATTGTAAGCCGCCCTGAGTCTCTGGAGAAGGGCGGCATATAAATAAAATTAAAAAAAAACTGTCTGCTGACATTTTAAAGTGTGACCATTATTGAAGTATTTAGCAAATAAACAGATGCAGTAGACTCAAAATACAGTAATAAAGAAGTATTTTCCACAGAAGATAGACACAGAATCTGAGGTAATTCAAATGTATTAAAAGAAATATGAATTTAGGTATTTTGCATCCAAATATTGCAAAAGAAAAATTATCATGACTCATTTTGTGATTAATTAATAATGCCCTTCTGAATATCCACAATTGTCTGAACCCACCAATAAAAGGAGTCATGAATTTTGATTTACAAATTACAGGGGCTGCATCCCCACAATTCACTAAAAAAAAAATCCCTAAACAGTTCATGGTATGGTTTAGCAGACTAGTCATTGTATTTATTTTCAAAGTATTCAGTGAAAGAATTTAATAGTGCCTTTGTTCAGGCTGCAGCTATAAATAGGATAGGGTACAATAGATGAATATCAAATGCCAGCAAAAAAAAAAAAGCTTCTTAAACAGTATTAAAACCTCTTCAGTCATAAAAGAATCAGTGTGGTGTTGTAATGAAAGTGTTGGACTGAAACCAGGTATTGAAAATTAATATATCTTGAATCCAGCCCACTCTAAGCCAAAAGAAATCACTCTGTATATTTTTTTTCCAGTTTTCTGAAAAGAGGCTGGATATAAAATTATTTGTATACAAAGGAAACAAAACATGGAATATTCAGGAAGAGATTAAGCTCTGGCTAAGAGAAAGATCCTTTTGTCATTTCTGTACATGAACTGCATGAATGATGCTATGCTAGTTAAAGAATGTGTGTATTTTTTATATGAGGCCAACCTGTACTCTTGGATGACAACTAAAATGATTTGCCGCAAAAGACAGACAGTATGATGCAAAAAGATATATGGATCTGAAAATAAATGGATTGAAGACCAAGGGACTTGTGGTGCATTACCAGAATAGTAGAGTGGATTGTTGAAAATTACAGATTAATGATGAAAACTAAAGGAAGCAGATGACCATGTACTGTAGAAAATTGTTTACTAGAAGATGGAAATGGGTAGCAAAAGCTAGGACATGCAAAGGTGCAACAGTAATGGATAACAGTAATGCATATTTATGAAAAGAAGTAAAAAATGGTTGTCTGAAACAGCATTTAAAAAAATATTTCCTGCATCCCATTCAAAAATTTAAGACATATTTATAGAACTCTTTCCTATTTTTCTCAGTAAAATCCATGTGATGTAGATTGGAAGAGTAATTGTTTCAAAATCATCAAGATAGCTTTCATATACAATGAAATGGATCTCCCTGTTGCTAGTCCAACATCTTAGAACATAGAATAATAGATAAACGGGACTCTGGAATTCTTCTTGTCCAATCCCTATCGAGAAGAGACCTTATACTAGTGATGGTTAACCTTTTTACCATCATGTGCCAGGAGAGGGGGTGGGGGGGAGGTTCATGTGTGCGCATGCCCACACCCATAATTCTATGCGACCCCCCTGCACATGCATGCGCAACCCCCCTCCCCCCCACTCTTAGCATGCAATGGCCTGGTAGACCCATTTTTCTTTCTTATCTGGCTCCAGATCCTCCCTATGCATCTGGGAAGGGCAAAAACAGCCTTTCCCACTCCCTCGAAAGGCTGAAAGCCTGAAAGGGCCCATTTCCCAACCCCCGGTTGGACAGGAAGTGACATTTTTTGCTGTCCCCAGCCTCCAGAGCCTCTCTAGGAGTCTCTGAAGGCTGGGGACAGCAAAAACTCTGGAGGGCCTCCGAGGGAGTGGGAAAGGCTGTTTTCACCCTCTGCAGATGCATAGAGAGAATCTGGAGCCAGGTAAGAAAGAAAAACAGGCCTTCCCCACTCCCCACCCCCAGGCCCTCCGGAGGCAGGAAACAGCCTGTTTCCCTACTTCTGGTGGGCCCAGAAGGCCCAAAAATCAGGTGGCCGGTGCGCGCATGTTCACCAGAGCTGAGCTGGCATGGCCACTGATATGGCTATGCATGTCACCTGTGTCACACGTGTCATAGGTTCGCCATCACGGCCCTATACCATTCTGGATAAATGAGTGTCAACTCTCTTCTCGCAAACCTCAAATGATGGCGCACCCACAATTTCTAGAGGTAAGCCTGATTATGGATTGTTTATTACTACTTCTCATTAATTACTGATTAATTGTTCTCACTATCAGGAAATTTCTCCTTACATATAGAAAAGAACATTTATAGCTTAGGGTTGAACTGTGAGGTTTGTGGTGCTCTCTGAGCTTTGTGGTTTTCTTGCAGATGAAGGTAATTTCATTAGTGCTAGGATCTACCTTGATATTACCTAGTTTGGTGATGAAATATCTGCAAGAAAACCACAAAGCTCAGAAAGTACCAAGGAACACATAATCTTCTACCCATTACTTCTTGTCCTGTTCTCATGTGCTTTGGAGACTAGGTCAATCTGTTCTTCTCTGTGACAACCCCTCAAGTATTGGAAGACTGCTACCATAACACTTCTAGTCCTTCTCTTCATTAGACTAGACACAAATAGTTCTCTCAATTGTTCATTGTATGGTTTAGCTTCCAGACACCTTATCATTTTTGTTGCTCTTCTCTGCACTCTTTCTAGGGTCTTACCATCTTTTTTCTATCACAGTGACCAAAACTGGATGCAGTATTCCAAATGTGGTCTCACCAAAGTTATATAAAGTAATACTATCACTTCACATGATCTTGAAACTATCCGTCTGTTGATGCAACCTAAAATAATGAGATTGGGTATACATAATAACATAATACTTATATGAAGATTTTTCATTTTAAAAGGAAACAGAGTTAAATGAGACCTTCTAATACAACCCACTGCTGAGACAGGAAACTCTATACCATTCAAATGGTTTT
This sequence comes from Stegonotus admiraltiensis, assembly GCA_032468215.1. NCBI lineage: Eukaryota > Metazoa > Chordata > Lepidosauria > Squamata > Colubridae > Stegonotus > Stegonotus admiraltiensis. The sequence goes on along the minus strand of JANHZT010007234.1, from coordinate 32,150 downwards.
CCAATCTCTTCTTAAAAACCTCCACTTTCACTGATTAATTGTTCTGTGTCATTAAATTTCTCCTTAGTTCTAGGTTTTTTCCTCTCCTTGATTAATTTCCATCCATTGCTTCTTGTCCTGCCTTCAGGTGCTTTAGAGAATAGATTGATTCCCTTCTTCTTTGTGGCAGCCCCTTAGATATCAGAACATTGCTATCATGTCACTCCTAGCCCTTCTTTTCACTAAACTAGACATACCCAATTACTGCAACCATTCTTTGTATGTTTTAGCCTCCAGTCCCCTAATCATCATTGTCGGTCTTCTCAGCATGCTTTCTACAGTCTCAAAACACACACACACGCAAATATATAGGCAACAAAAACTGGATGTAATATTCCAAATGTGGTCTTACCAAGGCATTAGGAAGTGGTACTAACATTTCATGTGATCTTGATTCTATCCCATCTTAGCTAACTGACTAGCAAAAGTTCATCTATTTCACTCTGCTTTGTTGGGTACTCTGTAGTATATTCCTATGGCAATGTCACTCTTTCCCCCCTTCTATATTAACCCATTTAAGAAGACTTTTATCCTTGATTTAATTCATTTCTGTAGACATGTAGTGATTTGTTACATATAATGCAATTCCACCTCCTCTTTCATTAGGTATGTTTCTTTTGAATAATTTATATCCTTCAAGCAGTACATTCCAGTCAGGAGTTTCATCCCCCAAAGTTTCAGTAATGGCAACAACTTCATACATTTGCTCGTGTAATAGGACTTCAAGTTTGCCCTGTTTGTTCCTCATAATTTAAACATTCGTGCATAGGCAAATGAATCTTTGATGGCTGACTTTGTGTTTGCTTAACCACTATGTTTGCTTAAGCATTATGTTGCACTGCCTCTGTCTGATATCAACATTAGAACTCAAGACAAATTATAAACAATAATCCAGCATTGCTTCAAACTATGTTTGAATTTCATGCTGAATCAAAGCAAAGTTTTAAGAAATGTCTTTCTTAACAAATACTTTTGATGTGGCGAATGACCCAGAACTTTTTCATGTTTTAATCTTGTGAACTCACAGCATAATTTAGATTCATTTGTTGTTCCTTAAAAGTCTTCAACATTTTTTATCTGAGTGGAAAGCTTGCAAGCTTAGGGTTTCAAGATCACTGATTAGCATTGCAAACCAATCTCCCTGAATAAAAAAAATCATAAAGGTATAAAACCAAAATTATTTTTCCAGCTAGATTCAGCCTCTATTGCGAGTAAATTATATCTGACATGTGAATATATATTTTTTTAAAATAGAGAGAACTACAGACGTTCAAAAACCTTGCTAGTGATTTAATGCTTTAATATATTGTGCAGGCTAATTCTATTGTCTGTTTGTACACTGACAGAAATGCCTGTAGTATATGTTTGTAGCTAAAGTATGTGATAATTCTAATTAAAATATGATTGATAGCTAATGCATTCTTAGCTTTTTCTTAATTTATGGTTTGCTTTATTTCAGTGTAGTCAGTATTCCACTAGATTTGTGACTATTCTAAATATTAGAATATTTGGACATTAATATGTTCGTTCTTAGTGAAATAATCTTTACCTTTTATATCCTCCTTCTTATTCCCTTAGTAAATTTATGATAGAATAAAAAGTTGAAATAAATCAAACAATAAAGACAATATTTCAGAAACTAAAGACAGGTACACTGATTGTGTGACAGCAGAAGATGTATACATCAATTTGTATAAGTTTTAAGCTTGCTCTCACTTTGGGATTTTTTATTTTACTAATAAGATGACATAATTTGTTATCACTTTATTTTATAGGCTATATTCAATTTGTTCAAAGAAATTATTAATATTTTGGGAAGTATTGCTGAAATGTACATGAAAAGGCAAGTGATGGCTACCTGACTATAATTTCTAAAAATCAGCATTTACAAATTATATACATATACATACACATACATTCACCAAAAAGTGAAGTGGGTTTACTGCAAAGATATAATCAATACTTATTTGTGAGAGAGCGTGAGCGAGAGCCAGAGCCAGAGAGAGAGAGAGAGAGAGAGAGAGAGCCAGAGAGAGAGAGAGAGAGAGAGAGAGAGAGAGAGAGAGAGAGAGAGAGAGTGTTCATGGAATGGCTGTAACATTTTAGCCGATAGGATTGGTAGCTATTTATTGAAAATAAAATTTTGTCACAAACTAAATATGAGGAGAAATCAATATCACAAATACTGATGATTGAAATGCAGTCTTTTTATTTTCAGAAATAGTTTTCTTTAATCTTTCCTCCTGCTTTTTGTATGTTTCTATTCGGTTTCCTTAAGATACAAACATTGAAATGTACTTTAAAAAAAAGAAAAAAAAAACACTGTTGCAAAATCACTGAGCAGAGAAGCCTCTTCAGGCACTGACAATTAGCAGGTAGAAGAAAATCAGGAGAAATCATGAAGTAGCACAAAATGCTCTATGGAAGCAAACCTCTTTCCTTAAGAGAATTATAGAGATTCTCAGCTTCCTTGAATTGGTCATGCAGACTTTGTAGCAGTATATTGTATCTCCTGTCCTGTATTGCATTTTTCAGATGACATCCAATAGTTTTATTTTAGTGGAGAAACATCTGGGAAGTGGGTTTCATCTCTTTGATGAATTTGCTTAACATGTTTAGGAGAAAGTCATTGATGCAGAACTTAATTCACAATTGAAACAATATGAAAGCCACAACCAGAGTATTGAATAGCCATATTTTAGGAGATTCCTTTTTCGTTTCTGAGAAAGGAAAAATGGATTAGCTACTGTATCTGCTTATCCTACAATACATGTTTTCAATCCTTGACCAATTTAGAATCTCAGGCCTGAATAACCAGACCCGTATGTGTAGTTCAAATGTTTATTGTTTTCTGCCTACTCCACAGGCATCTCCCCAGACTTTCAGCTTTCACCTGGGAACAGCCAGACAAGGTTCTAATGCATTTGGGCGGCAGCCGGTAGGGGGGTAAAAGCAGACCTAGTTATCTTGGGTTAACGTAGCAAATCCAAGCCGATTTCTAGTTTGAGCCTTTCTCCCAACTGGGATGGTACACTCCATGTTGGAAATTAAAATCTAACCATTGAGATCTGATTGAATTGAGCCAAATTGAACCATAATAACATTTGTTATTATATCAAGAATGAGCCTTACTGCTTGAAACCTCTGAAAGAACATGAGATTGGGTATACATGATAATATAATACTTGTATGAAGATTTTTCTTTTAAAATTAACTAATTGCAATATTGCATTCAAGTGTAAAAGCATTAAGTATAAGTATGTCAAACATATGGATGTGAATTAAACTTTGATTTCTCTATTTTATTCTCAAGATCCTTAAAAATATATTTTGAATTTCTGACTTGACTATTGGTAAAGACTATTACTGCTTCTTTGTTTTCTGTTATACTTCCTTCCATTAATCTGAAGCTTCTCTGGCTACCATATATCTTAAAGCCCAATAAAAGACTTTATGTTTCTGTCTGCTGAAAAAAATATTAAACAATGATATGAAAATTATTATATTGCAACATATGGATATTTTGATCCTCATAATTTAAAAAATGGTGCAAGAACATTGTGTTCTGATCATGACAATTTCAATAGAAGTCCCTTTTCCTTTGATAGAAATTTCAAATACAAATCCTGTTTTATTAAACTGAGTTAGTACTGATAGAAGAAATGCAGAATTATTCTGCACACTATTTAGAATGATGCTAAAAGTAACATTAAGTTTAGCTGATAATACACCAAATTAATGTAATTCTGCCATGCAATTGTGTTACAAGAGCATGTGGTTTAGCTAATCACAAACATCATTAATTCTTTATTATCTCCTGGATTATATACAAAGCTTTTATCAGACTGTGTGGCAATTTAAATTGTCAAGCATTTTAAGTTCCTGAGAGCCCATTACTTTTTCTTTAATTCTATATAGTGACTGTTCATTATCTGTTTTGGAAATCCTTTCCATTTCTATTCAATCCTGTTATCAAGATTGAGTAATAAGACTTTAGTAAGACACTTTAAGCTTATTATAGAGCCTCATGAATTATCCTCTTTATTATGAAGTATAAAACTGTGGTAAAATGATTTATGAAAAATAAACAGCTGCATAAAATATAACATCTATGACCTGGGAATTGTTTAACAAAAATACTTTGCATTACACCATAAAATTTTAATACAAATAGTTCTTGACGTATGACCACAATTGAGCCCAATATTTCCAATGCTAAGCAAGGCAGTCATTAAGTGAATTTTGTCCTATTTTTATGACATTTTTGCCACAGTTGTTAAGTGAATTACTGCAGTTATTAAATAAATCACACGCTTGTTAAGTGAATCTAGCTTCCCCCATTGATTTGCTTGTCAGACCTTAGCTAGGAATTCCTCAGCTGGGAAGGTAACAGTTAAAGATGATGATCACATGACTCCTTGGCAGTAAATACATGCCAGTTGCAAGCACCTGAATTTTAACCACATGATGATGGGAATGCTGTAATGGTTATAAATATGAAAAATGGTGAAATTTTTTTAATGCCATTTGAACAGTTTTTTTTCCAAAAAAAAAAGTTTTTGAACCAAAAAAAATGGTTGGAAGTCAGCTACCTGTATTATGTGCATTGATTATGTGCAATAAAGTCATTAACTCCTTGCAATTACTTTTAATTATTAAATCATTTTTAAAAATGATGGCTCCGGACGGCTCCTGATCGCCTCACTTTCCGTGCTGGCCTGAAACCTTGGCTATTTCAGCAAGCTCCTTGACCATTCTACGAGGTTTTAAATCAGGGGATTTTAATCAGGAAGGGGTTTTAGATTTTTTATTGTATTGTATTGTTTTTATATATGTGAGCCACCCCAAGTCCTTAGGGAGAAGGGCAGCATAGAAATTTTAACAAATAAATAATAATAAAAAAAACCATTGGATATAATAATATATACTGTTATTTTCTAAATAATTGACCATATTTTTTTAATAATGAATACTACTTAAGATTTTAAGTAAAGATGTACACATTTATGGTTTATGACTAATATATAGCCTTTGTGAATTTGCTTATAGATTTACCTACACATAAATATAATAATTTATAGGATATTATTCAGTACATTTGATGGGGAAATCATTTTTACAAATTTAAAATCTATTTAGGAATACAGAAGAATATTGATTTTGCTTAGAATAAACTACTAAAGGACTAGAAGTTCAATAATTGTTAACAATTTTATTTCATAATCTTTTTAACATATTTTAAATAATATTTTGGTACCGTTCCTTTTCAATATATGCCAACATTACTCAAGTGCATTCTAAACGATAGGTTTTATAAGAACCACAACTAAGTAGAAGTAGTAGAGATTTAAAGTGGCTTTGAATAAAATCATGATTTCAAAATTGGCTAGATGCCAGATGCATGGAATATTACTGAAAACAGTCTGTGTGCAGTGACCTGCTGATAAATGTATGATACTTATAATACTATTAGGTGGATTCAGTTCATGTATTTTGTTTGTAATAATTCTCTCTTATGGTCTATGCAATATTCTTTGACCACTATATTGACATTTATGTTACAAAATGCAGGCCTAGAAATTCTACACAGCAAGTTAAAAAACCAATGGCAGCCTGTGAACAAAAAAAGAATATTGCAAATCAGTTTAATCACTTGAAAAAGCAAGCTACTGTATATAAAAAAATAAAATATAGTTTTACACACGATTTTCTTTTCAGGAAGAAATATTCAACTGCAGATGAAGAAATACCTATTTTCCTAACAATATATGTACTTTAAATAAAACATAAATAATTTGAATTTTGATCCCATTCTTTCTCAAGACTATTTGTGTGCACGCATATGTACTTCCTATTGATACTACGATACACTTGCATCTGGAGAGGAAGATCATACAAAATTATGTGAGTCTAGTATGTGGTGCTTTATTTATTGCAAATAAATAAATCCCTACTGAGAGACAAATAAAATATTTGGAAACAAGAGGAGAAACAAATGTATTGCACTGTTTAGTTGAAGGTCCTTTGGGTTCACTGAATTATTTCTAAAAATGTACATACAAACTGAAAGACAAAATCATGGACAGATCAGAAGACATGTTTTCCGAGCCTTACTGTCCTATGATTAGTTATAACTCTTCCTTAATCACCACATTTTATTTAGTCAGCTGGTTGGAGGACAAAAGAATAATGGTAAAATAATTTAAATAGCCAAGCAAACAGTGAAATACAAGAATGGTGAACTTTTCTGTGGAGGTTTTTTCTCTATCACAGTATAAAGTAAGCTTATTTTCTGGAGAAATCACCTCACAGTTCACTTTTTAAAAGTTTGCTTACACAGAAAAAAATCAGTCTAATAATTTTTCTATGTCTAAAAATAATTGCTAACGTTTCCCACTATAAAATGGAAATATCTTTATATCTTTAATGTTATAAAGTTTTTGGTGAGCTCTCTTTGATGGCCAATTTATTAATTTTTCAAAAAGACTGGAATTATGAAGTATATTTTGCTATTTGCAAAACAATGATTAGATCTTAACATGAAAGCTGAAGCAAAGTGGGAGTCACCCTAAGCAAATTCAGTTTTGAATTCTAATTGATATATATTAAGAAACAATGCATTTATTAGATTTTTATTAAAAATAAGTTTCAATTTCAACCAAAATAATGGACATTGTTTCGCAGACTGATATGGCCTTGACTTAAAATTTCTCCTCTTCCTCCTCCTCCTCCTTCTCCATCATTTGTAAAGTGTTCCTTTCAGGAACCTTCTTGTCATGATAAGATGCTGGCACAAATTGTGGAGACATATAGAAGCAATATACCTACATACAAAAAAACAAAAAACAAAAAACCCTTCCCAAAAGTGCAGAGAAACATTTGGAGGTTGATAGCCATCATTGTATGTGAACTCTTTCTTTGTGCCCGTTTATACCTATGGCCTTTTTTCTCAGTGTGCTATCAGGGTTCAAATACTATATGCCAGCTATTGTCAGATCCACATGTGAAGGTTCAATTTATTGCTAAAAGCCTATGCACAGGAATCTTTTCAACTGATGGTCAGCACCTGGTTATAGTTAGATAAGGCCAACGGCAATCAAGAGGGAGGTGAAGTTAATTAATTTGTTGTGATGTAATGTTTCTAGGCCGATCCCAGAAACATTACATCACAACAAATTAATCCCCCTAGCTCTGCCAGTCCTTCTCATACACATATGCATGCATATACTGGCAAGCAAAATGTTCTTGCAGAATTAGGAGCACAGTAATTTATTTTCATTTACATTCTTAATTCTGCAAGCAAATTTGCATAAATTGGCTTGTATAATTTGTCCATAAATATGCTAAACCAAGTCAACAAATTTTGTTTCACATCTCATCCTGTGACTCCCGAGGACATGGACAGGATTCTGGGGTGGTTGAATGCCACCACATCTTTATTGGACCCGTGTCCCTCCTGGTTGGTACTGGCCTCCCGGGAGGTTACACGAGGCTGGCTCCAGGGAATTGTTA
>JANHZT010007234.1:0-13754 GCA_032468215.1 Stegonotus admiraltiensis | reverse complement strand
CTCTCTCGCTCTCTCGCTCGCTCTCGCTCACTCTCTCTCTCTCTCTCTCTCTCTCTCTCTCTCACTCTCTCTCTCTCCCTCCCTCCCTCCCTCCCTCCCTCCCTCTTGCTTGCTTGCTTGCTTTCGCTTTGGGATTATTCTCTCCCTTTGCTAAAGTCAAGATTTGAAATCCATAACAATAGTAATATTCCGTGTTCAGTCTTGTATCCCCGGTTCATTTCATACATTTACACAATCTGTTAAATTTTCATTTTCTTTGCCCCCATCTTCCCCTGGTATCTGTCTCTTGCTTTCCTGGTTCCCATTAGTCAGAATGCCTAGTCAGGCTTTATTGAGAGCCAGTTTGCTCTAGCAGTTAAGGCACCAGGCTAGAAAGTGAGAGACCATGCATTCAAATTCTACTTAGCCAGGAAAGCCAGTTTTCACACATTTGTTGTTAGGGGAAAAATAGAAGGAGAAATGTGTGCTGGATATGTTTACTGCCTTAAGTTATTTGTAAAAATAATAAAGGTGGGAAACAAACAAACAAACAAACAAACAAACAAACAAGCAAACAAATAATAAGCAAGTTTTCCACATAATTCTAGTCATACCAGCATAAACTGGAAAAATTCTTCATGGTTTTTTTCAAAATCAAAATGTGGATGAGGATTGGGGGCAGGGGAAAATGCACTAGGGCAGTGTTACTCAACCTTGGCCGCTGGACGATGTGTGGGCTTCAACTCCCAACTTCTGGGAGTTAAAGTCCACACATCGTCCAGCGGCCAAGGTTGAGAAACACTGCACTAGAGTTTGTCCCATAGTGTTTATAGAGTTCCAGAGCAATACATTTATTGATGGCAATACTCCTTCTAGCATTTTAGCCCTATTATTCATTATACCTGGACTATTGAAGAAGTTTCATCTTAAAGGACAATAAATTTTGATACAGTCTAGAGTCTTCTCATTTCAGTTAGACTCTCACAGTCCTCCCCAAAAAATTGGTATACAAAGAATTACATTCTTAAAAGATTTTTTTTTTTTAATTTTATGGGAAAAATCAGAGTCAGTGCAATCAGGTTGATTTTATTTTTTTAAAAAATGTTGGTGTTATATAATAGGCTTATATTAAATCAAATGATAACACCGCAAGATCAATGTTAGTTATATTATTGCTTGCCAGTCCCTGCTTGTCATTATGTATATTCATTGAATTTTGTTTTGTACACACATTAAACAATCATTACTTGTTTTCTGTGAAGATAGTCTTTGGAATTAAAGCTATATTATCTGCAATTTTAAAAGAGCAAATTTAATTAGCTCATTTATAACATTTCTATCTTTGATCCTGTAAATAGGGTAATGTCTTATCCTTGCTCATTTAATTCAGTACCCAAACGTACACATACAGCTTTATATGAAGCATAATTAACTCTTTTTCACTACTGCCATCAATTTCTGCAAAACTATAGATCACTGATATAGATGCACTTACTTTGATTTTATATTTGAGCTTTCCACCAATTTTACAATCTTGGGCTATCTACTATTTTTCACTGATGTCCTTACGCCTTATACCTGGATGGTTTTTGTTGTTCTTTTCAGATGACTTTCTTCATCTCTCTCTTTTTCTCATTTGAATTGTTTAATAGTAAGCCAGTTTGGTGTAGTGGTTAAGGCATCAGACTAGAAACCATGATACTGTGAGTTCTAGTCCTGCCCTAGGCATGAAGGCGGTTGGGTGACCTTGGATTCATCACTCTCTCAGCTGTAGGAGCTGGCAGTGACAAACCTCTTCTGAAATCTTGCAAAAAACTGAATTCACACAGACACAGACACACACACACACACACACACACACACACAGAGAGAGAGAGAGAAACACCTATATATAGGTGACATGTATTCAATATTCTATTGCCTATAATACAGGTAGTCCTGGCTTACAACTATTCATTTAATGACCAAAGTTACAACAGCAGTGAAAAAAAAAGACTTATGATCATTTTTCATACTTGCAACCATTTCAGCATCCCCATGGTCATGTGATCAAAATTTGTACACCTGACATCTGGCATGTATTTATAACAGTTGCAGTATCCCAGGGTCATGTGATTATTTTTTTGCAATCTTCCAACAAACAAAGTCAATGGGGAAGCTAAATTCACTTAACAACTGTGTTACTGTCTTAACAATTTTAGTGGTTCACTTAACAACAAGGCAAAAAAGGTTAAAAAAATATCACATAACAACTATCTTGCTTAGCAATTGAAATTTTGGGTTCGGCTGTGGTCTTAAGTCAAGGGCTACCTGTAATCATTCTTTTACAACTCCTTCCTTCCCTTTGTCTTTCCAGCCTTCTTCCACAGATTAAAATAATGGTGAGGAGACCATTACAGTCTTAAGCGTCTTTCTAGATTTTGAACTCATTACATATTCATTCACACAAGCTTTAACTAAAACATGGGAAGGTAATCAGCTATAGAACACTGTAGAAATTATACATTGAAGAAAATGAATGGATGGCTTCACATGTATATATCATGGCCATTTTGAAAGGAAAATATGTGGCTTTGGCTTTTGCATGTTTTACATAGAAAAAAAAATGTTTTATTTTATTTTCAATTAAAAAATAGTTTTTTCCCCAGTGCAGTACTAATTAAGACTGATGCCGTGGGCACAAGAAGCATAGATTAATAGAGTAATAAAGAGATAATGTTCCATCTCTTTCACTCAAAATGTTTTTGAATACTTGTTCACCAAATGCCTTTATAGAGAAATGCCTTTATAAGGAGGAATATTGGATTGAAGGATTGAGGTCATCTACAAATCAATCTAACCTTTGTGATTATTCCTCTCAATTGCTGCCTTTTGGATGGATGGCAAGATCATGGGGATATACAATTTGTGAGATACAGCAGGAAACAAGATTTATATAAATGGCAACTACGTATTTCCTTTGTTTAAAAAGGAAGTTATTTCTTGTGCAGAAAATAACATTTTAACCACTATCTGTTAACATTGTTTAGTGTAGAAAGACTGTTGCAATTTTATTGCACAACCAAGATTACAACCATACTTGTAATTGTAATTATTATTATCATTATTATTGTTAAACACAACATCAGCCATCTGTTTGGATTGGTTTTGGGATTTTTATCCACCTGTCAAGTCCTTGGCGAGGACCTTGAATGGGTAGATATTGATGTTTGATGTTGTTAAAAGTATTGTCACAGAATGTAAGATGTTCCAAGTAATGTTGCCTTCTACAATTGAATGACAGGAATTTGGCAATGTTAATAGTGTTCAAATGATGTTCTAGATCAGGGGTGTCAAACATGCATCATCACGGCATCATCATGTAATGTATCATGACTTTTTTCCCTTTGCTAAATCGGGCCTGGGCATGGTCAGCGTGTGACACATCTGGCCTGCAACCCCGCAAGTTTGACACCCCTGTTCTAGATGTTTTGGATCGAGTGTAAAGGCACCAATTACCCAATGCTGCTATCTTTGCTTTCTATTGCCACAGTCATTCTACTTCTTTTTGCAGGTTTTTATACTTTGATTTTCTCCAGTTGCTTTCTTTTCTACTCTGCTGTCTGGAAGTACTATTATCCAGACATTTTTGTCCTTATCAACAATCGTTAAGTTTGAGGTGCTACATGAAAGTGATTATCTGTTTGAATTCTAAAGCCCCAGAACACTTTGGCTTCTGCATTTGCTATTATTTTGCCTATCTATACCAGTTCTTGCTTGCAGGCAAATGGTATTTCTTGCAGATCTTCAAATGCATTGTTACTTTGTCATGCCATTGTTTGTACCCAAGATCTATATGATCTTCTTGCAACAACTATCTAGGTGATCCACTATTACTTCAGCTTCTTTGCAGAGGTGACATTTCTGTCTGCTGCTGTCTTATCAATTCTGGTTTTGTATATATTTGTTCTTAAGACCTGGCAAATTCTAGTAGTACTAGTGTGTCTCCTTGAAATTCAAGCAAGAAAATTCCTTTCTTGATATTAACCTATCCCAGTCTATCGCTATTGACCTGCAACTATGTTTTCCATTGGGCCATTTATCTTTGCCCCAAATGAATCCAAAATACATTCAAGATGATCTTTCTTCTCTTGCAGTTTTCCAAAATCACTTTGTGGATTAGGATCTGATCTTTTGTTTGTCTGCTGTTTGGGCCATTTCTTTTTTATTCAGGTGGAAAGAGAAATCACAGCTGCCAATCCTTAGTTAATATTTGCATTCATCAAGTTCTTCCCAAGAACATAAGATGTTGCAATGTATCAACATAATATGCATGCATGTCAAAGCAGTGTGCTTTTTGTAATTGATAGATGGACGTTTTGTCAAAGCACTTATTTTCTAAGTGCAATTCAAGATTTTTTCTGATATGGACCAAGTTTGCTGATAACTAGTAGGACCACCATTCTTATTGTAGCAATAGTAATAAAGGTATTAGTAGTACAAATGTGTAAAACTGGTGTCAGGAAATCTTAAATTGGTAGCAAAATTAAAATGTAAGCCTTGTTATAGGCTTTGCATTGTGAAGCCTCCTCCCCCATTTCAGAAAAATTATGCCTATCACCCAAATATATAGCACATACTCATTTACTTTGAATTATTCACCTTGCCCTACCAATAATGTTAAATATGTTGCAGTACATAGTATCTATTCATCTATGATCTAGTACCAAAGTAAAAAAGAAAAGAAAAAGAAAACCATTACTTTTGGAGAAAAATGTTGTTCTTCCCTGTTTTCACATTTCCATAAATATAATATAGAGCAAGCATTTGATATTACAGTAGTTATGCACTCTCCGAGATGCATATGCAAAACTTTTCAAATTTCTGCTCTTCTTTAGAGAATAATACTTATGCAGTCCTACTACATGTGGTCTTAATCATAAAATAAATGAAATGCATGCATTCTTCTGTCACTAAAGGCCAAGTCACTAAAGACCTATATTAAGCTGGGATTTCATACAAGAATTTAATGTGTGATAATAATAAAGTATTGACATTGGATTTCTCATTTTATACTTCATGTACTTACACATGCATGGAAAATCATACTAATTGTAAGGTTACTACTGTTACTTAAAAAAAGTATTTTGGGCTATCTTGGAACTAAACTTACCTGTTCATTATGTTACCTCTGTAGGCCTCAGAAATAATCTTCCTAGATTCTTAGAAGAATCTAGAGCCTTGAGTTGAGTTCATAGCCTGGAAGACATCTTTTCCTAATGAACTAAATTCAGAAAAGACAATGACCATTTTCTGAACTCATCTGAGTCAAGGATGCATGGGGCACATTGTTTTTAAATACTTCTCATTTGAAAAATATTGCAATAAAATGTATGAAAATTGGTTTTTGCTTCAGGAAGTTAAGAACGATGCTAAGGTAACCCAGCTAAAAAAACTGATCAGCTATTGGCAAAGTTACCATCATTTGCTTCACCTCTTTCAGTAAATTTCTCTAGGTTCCATTGACCAGAAATCCTTGGGAACCAAGAAAATGCAATAGAAAGGAGAAACTTTTCCTGCACCAATCTTAGTTATCTTTGTATATGACTAGCTTCTCAAGTCCCTTTCTCTTTTCTTTAACTGTGTTGTGTATAAAAGCTGGCTTTTCATTTTCTTTTTCCCTTCTAGTCTTTTTCTTGTCAAGCTTCTGTCTCTGAAACCTGTTGCTGCAGAGGTGGTATTCAGCAGGTTCTGACCAGTTCTGGAGAACCGGTAGCAGAAATTTTGAGTAGCTCGGAGAACCGGTAAATACCATCTCTGGCTGGCCCTGCCCCCATCTATTCTCAGCCTCCTGAGTCCCTGACTGATTGGGAGGAAATGGGGATTTTGCAGTAACCTTTTCCTGGAGTGGGGACAGAATGGAGATTTTACAGTATCCTTCCCCGCCATATCCACCAAGCCATGCCACCAAGCCATGCCCACAGAACAGGTAGTAAAAAATTTTTGAATCCCACCACTGTGTTGCTGGTGTCCAGAAGTCTACTCCCACCTATTAAAAATGATTTCTCTAACGCATAGAAAAGGAATTATACAAATTATGTATGAGACATGCTCCCTTTCTTAAAAACTGCACTGTGTGAGGTGTTTTTTTACTGCTAGACCCCACACCATGTTTGCTCCCTCTATAAAGCGTAATTGTTTTTCCCCAACAGTTGCTATTTTCTTCTTTCTTGCTATTCCCCATTTTTATTTATGTATTTAAAAGACTTATATAGCCACCTATTTTATGTGCCATAACCCTGGGTGGCTTTAAAGTCCAAACATTAAAAAAAAAAACTGTAAAAAAACATCACTTCCAGTTCCCAAAGGAAACACTCCACTGTACATCCATATTCAATTTACAGGACTCCACCCTAATTTTGCCCTAAATAATTGATTGTTTCTTCTTCCATTAACAACTTCATAAACATTTTCATGTTTTTGTTGCTATTCCCTCAATGCTGTTTATTATTTTAGATATGATTTTGCCTGCTGAATGTTATTTCCCCATAGCTATTTTTTTTTACTGACATTTCCTATTGATATGATTTTAGTACATTGTTTCTAAATAAAACCCTAACTCCTTTTTTCAAAGTATGTGCAATCACTAATTTAAGGCCCATATTTGCTCTGGGATGCATTATTTTTAAATACTTTACTTTAAAATATTGCTTATATACAGCTCCCTGATGAATAATTGGTATATAATATAGTACAGAGGTCTATCTTGCCCAAAATACTATTTTCCCATGATAACTATCAAGTCATCTCTGTAAACATTAGAGGATTCAAATTATATTTGCTAAATCAATAGCAATAGATGAAACTCTGAACAAAGCAATCTTGAGAGAGAGAGTACAGCCATCAAACTTGGAATAAGGGATCTTCCCTACACTTTGCATTTTCATAATATTTAGTAATGAATTTGTATGAGTAAGTGGAAAGGATGATAATTGTATGAGTAAGTGGACAGATGATAATTGTGGTGGATATACCATATAGTATTTTTTTTATTAACAGATTAGAAAAGTATGCTAAATAAATAGAATAAACTTTAATTAAATCAACTGCAGTGTTCTTTCATGTTCAAAAAATTAATTAAATGCATAACTGTTGTATGGAGAATACCTACCTTGGCAATAATATGGATGAAAACATTTTTTGAAGTATAATAGATTCAACTGAATATGAATTTTTTGCTAATGCATTTTTTTAAAAATAAAAATTCCAGAATCACTTCTGGTGGGATGTGCAGCTATACAAATTTGATAAATAAATACATTTGTCCAAACACAATAAATATTAGTTTACTATATTGTGCATTGCTCAAAACTTCATTTTCTTTTCTAAACTTCCATTTTAAATATTTTGCCTAATTTTGAAACCAAATTTAAAAAAAAAACCAGAGAAAATAGAAGATACCAAGTTTATTGGGGATATCGTTATTTGTAATGTAAATCTTATGAAAATGTATTAACTGAATTAGGTGTATTAGAATGAAGGTAAGATATAAGATAAGAGTGTGATAATTTTTTTCTAACTATCTGAAGAAGAATTAAACAGTAAAGGTCAAGACCTATTTTCTATCTTCTTAAAGTGCACGACATGAAAATATATATCTTAAATTACAGGAAGTCACATTCCAACTGTATGTTAACAAAAACTTCTTAATGGTGTGAAAAATTTGACAGTGAAACCAATGACTGAGGGAGCTAGACAGTTACAGTAGACATTTTTCCTAGACATATTTAAGCAAAGACAGAAAGCATGTATCAATGATGATTGTCATGATTTTTATTCCTGCACTGAGGTTGGACTTGATAGTCTAAACAATCTTTTCCAACTATAATTCTATGGATTCGTATTTTCCCCCCATCCAAGCATTTACTATTTATTTATTATTTAATATTACATCTACATTAACAAATATTAATTATTCATTGTACATGCACCCTGACAATTGATAAAATATCGGGGTCATTAGCGCAGTTAAACCTTGGTTGAAAAAGAGTTGCTGTTGTGGAAAAAAAAGAACTGAATGAATAAATAGAAAATAAGAATGTAAATAAGCTTCAGGAGCTGTTTGAGGTGAAGACCTGGGAGTTGAATTTTTTTTTCTTTTCCTAAGGATTAAGGATTCAAAAATGAAGTTAACATAAGGGAAGATACTATAAAAGGAATAAGTATTGTGTATTATGTGTTACAAGAACAGTGTGGAAGAAAGAAGTAAGAAGCAGAAGTTCAGCCTGCTGGGACCATGGGAAAGAAGGAAAACAAAGGAGAGAGGGAGGGAGGGAGGAAAGGTGCTTGGAACAGGCAAAACTGGGAAGTCTTTCTTGAAAGAGAACACAAGAAAAGGTGACTCAATAAAGAGAGACAGGAATGAATTCCGTCTGCACAAGTCTAAGCCTTGATAGCAACCGCATATAAGGTATTGAGAAGATAGCAACTTATATAAAATCTCTGCAAAGAAACTTAAGAAACAGTGGGCCACCTCATAAGTTACTGTAAGAAGATCACAGACTGACTACAAACAATGGTGCATTGAAATTTCTGAAATAAATACTATTTTGCTGTAAGCAAAAACTACAAAATAATTAGAAAAGTAGTGGGGGGAACCTAAAGTGTTCTGGGACTTTAAAATTCAAACAAACAAACACCTGCCGCATAACACCCCAGACCTAACCATTGTCCATTAAAAAAATAAAGTCTAGATAGTAGATAAGGTAGTACTTGGAGAAAGCAAAATAGAAAAGAAAGAACTGGAGAAAACCACAAAATACAAAGACCTGGAAACAGAAATAAAACGACTGTAGCAAAAGAAAGTAAATATAGTAATAGGTGCCTTGAGCAAAATTCCAAAGCATCTGGAGCACCACTTGAACACAATTGACCTTGACAAAATATCTATCTCCAATTGCAAAAGGCAGCTTTTTGGGAGGACAGTTTACATTCTGAGACAATACTTTTAACACCATCAAACAACAACTGCCTATCCCAGGTTCTAGGAAAGGATTTGATAGGTGGATAAAAATGCTGAACCCAATCAAACATTTGGCTAACTGTGCAAGCAATCATAAAATACCTGGCACAAAGTCAATTACCTGGATACACGCAGTTTCTTGGAATTTCTACCACTTCTGTTGAAAGGCTGGCAACTATTCTTTATCCTCTTTTCCCCATGTAGTTGTTCTTTTTGTTTTAAAAAAGATATTTTATATGCAGCAAAGGGAACAGCTGGAGTACCTGAATCTTTGTACATGGCAAACAGCCATCTGTAACTCACAACTCACAGGAATATGAACTGTTATTCTGTAGTCTGAAATCTACAGCCTGATATGCAAAGTACAATCACAATAATGACCAAACTCACTGACTTCAACAGACTGCAGTGTTTTTGAAGCTGCTTCAGAGGACTTGGATGAATTCACTGATACTGTGACATCATATGTTAGCTTATAAGAGAACATGTGTGTGCTTACCAAAAACTTGCATATATGTAAAAATAATAAGCCTTGGTTCACAGCTAAGCACAAGCAGCAGCTATGTCATGCCAAAGAAGATGCCTACAGGAAATAAGACAGGATTTTTTACAACCAGGCCAGGGATGTATTAACAAGAGAGATCAGAGTAGCAAAGACGAGCTACTCCAAAAAACTGAAAAACCAGTCCTCAGACAATAAATCAGCAAATGTGTGAAAATGCCTAAAGAACATCATTGGCTACAGCAGACCTCCCTTCCTTACTGAAGAGAATCATCAACCAGCAGACAACCTAAATGTGTTCTACTGTAGATCTGAGGAGCAACCACTTTCATCTATCCCTACCTTCTCCACTTCAAATACACCAATAGCAGCTAAATCTCCTACACCTATATCCATCCCTTTGCTCTCTCTACCTCTGGTGAGCTTAGAAAAAGATATGCAAGGTCTAGTTCATAGACAAAAAATGGGAAAGCACCAGGCCCAGAAGAGAAACTCCTTGCTTGAAAACCTGTGCTGAACAACTGGTCCCCATCTTCAAACACATCTTTAATAAATCACTGAAGATGTGTTATGTCCCTTCTTGCTTCAAACTCTCTATCATCCCGATTCCCCAGAAACCCTCCATCAATGAGCTAAATGACTACAGACCAGTTGTTCCGACATCTTAGTTTTGAAGAGGTTACTGCTGGCTCAACTGAAAGTTGTCTGGTTTGGTACAGCAACCAAGCAGGATAGGTACTGACTCCAATGCATAGTTAAGATGGCAGAAAGAACAATTGCAACCAACCTGCCTTCTATAGAAAACATGTACATTGTGTGAGTCAGAAGGAGGGTTGAGAAAATGTCTACAGACCCCTGACATTCTAGGCATAAACTGTTTCAATTCCTCCCCTTGGGATGCTGATATAGAGCATTATATGTCAAAACAATTAGACACATGGACAGTTTCTTTCCTTGTGTCATCACTCTGCTGAACACCTAATTCTCACAGTACTGTCTATTGTCTATATACATTTGCCCATGTTATATGGCTGAATTATTATTATTATCCTTCTTAGGTTCTTTACTACCCCTATTATTGGTATTATTATTATTATCAGTCTGTTGGCCTGCATATATATTGAAAACTTCTGCATTGGAGACAAATTCCTTGTGTGTCTAATCACACTTGCTAAGTAAAGTACTCTACTCTACTCTACTCTACTCTACTCTACTCTACTCTACTCTACTCTACTCTACTCTACTCTACTCCACTCCACTCCACTCCACTCCACTCCACTCCACTCCACTCCACTCCACTCCACTCCACTCCACTCTTTACAGTGGAAAGATCTTATCATGCTTGCCTAGAACAATTTGTACCTGCTGCACATAATCAAATAGTTGTCTTTAGAATAGCAATGCTAAATTATTTTGTAATCTCAGGCACCTTTTCAAATTTCAGCAGTAGTCATCACAGTTCCTTAAACTAAATACCCTCCATTTGCTGCCTTTTCATGAAATTCTAATCCTCTGCCTGAAAAGCAACTTCTGCCTCATGATTACACCAGCTTTGCAAATGAAAATTGAATGTATATGCACATCCATTCTCTTTTTGATGATTATGTTTCAAGAAATCATCTGTCACGATTAACCAGATTCAAACTCAATGATACACTATGTTCTAATGAGCCAGTGCACCAATGTGATAAAAAGAGATATTATGCTAGAATATGTAGTTCCTCTGTTAGTGGATTACAACATTAAGTTTATTTTACTTTGGATAATATTTAGATATGTAAATCACTCACCACAGGGTCAATTATAGTTGTTTTGTGCTTTTGTGTCCATGGGTGTAGTTTAGAATGCATTATCCATTTTGTCCATTTAGAAACCTGTTTAGCTGTTGACTTGGAGTTGCTTTGTTGCAATATTTATAAGCTTCTTTTCATGTGTTTTTAAAAGAAAAGTGAATTAGCCAAATAATGAAGTTAAAATTACAATCTGTTTGATAGCTGTTTGAATAAGGATTCTTTTTTTTTTTAAAAAGTGCTATTTTTCCAGAGCATTTTGTAAACCACATTCTTTTAGCAAAAAGCATTCATTTTATTACTTGTAAAGATAAAAGCCTAATTAAATGTTACACAGCCTTTCTGTAAATCAAAAGCACTGCTAATCATGACTGCCATACTGCTTACAAAGTTATAATACAAACAAGTCTAAAGAATGAGAACAAGCATCAGAAAGGAAAGAAAAGTGCTGGAATTTCATAGCTGGTATCTTTTCAACTAAGATCAGGGAGAATACAACATGTGTAATTCACAAGGTTGATCAAGCATTATTTTAAAAGGATAAACTTTGGAAATTGCAGCTGTTGATAACATAGGCTACCCAGGCATCAAACAAAGGCATTGAGCCACTAGGCTTGGAATACTGGTGGTTGAAACATTTTTATTTATTTTTTGGCAACAGAAAAAATTATAATGCTTATTTTAATTTGAGTAAAATGGGTAAAATCTAGAAAAAAAAATTATAGATAAGGCAACGTTTTAGAGATCAAAGCTTACATCAGTAATGGGAAGGGATGCTATACAGGGGTGAAATGCTCCTGGTTCGGAGGTAGCGATGGTGGCGAGTGGTTCGGAGAACTGGTAGCAAAAATCCCTGCCACCCCCATTGCCCAGCTGAGCCGTGCAATCATCAAAGGCTTTTTTAAAAGCATTTTTTCTATAACCTCTTTGGCTAAAAAAATGCTTTTAAAAGTTTTTTAAAAAAAGCCTCTGATGATAACGCAGCTCAGCTGGGATCATCAGAGGCTTTTAAAAGCATTTTTTCTACAACCTCTTCGACCGAAGAGGTTATAGAAAAAATGTTTTTAAAAGGAAACAAAGTCAGGCAACTCAGCTGGGATCGTCAGAGGCTTTTAAAAAAAGAAAAAGAAAGCCTCTGCCAATCAGGCAAGTCAGCTGGGATCGTCAGACGTTGTTTTTTTTTTTAAAAAAGAAAGCCTTTGCCAATCAGGCAAGTCAGCTGGGATCATCAGAGGCTTTTAAAAGCATTTTTTACAACCTCTTCAGCCGAAAAATGGTTTTAAAAGTAAAAAAATTTTTTAAAAAAATTGGACATGCCCACTCAGTCATATCCCCCCCACACACAAGCCATGATCACAGAACCAGTAGTAACAAATTTTACATTTCACACTGATGCTATACCTGAATTTCAGAAGAAATGATGCAAAGTGGTAAATATTGTACTAAAGTATTCTACTTTGATGTAAAATTTTAAACTGAATATTTTATTTGGCCAAGTGTGATTAAACAAACAAGGAATTTGTCTCTGGCACAGAAGCGTTCGGTGAACGTGCAAAGCAACAGAATAAGGATAACAACAACAATGGGGGAAATAAAGAAGATAATAAGAAGGAACATTATTATATGCCAGCCACACTACATGGGTTAATAGATATTAGGCA
The DNA here is from genome assembly GCA_032468215.1 of Stegonotus admiraltiensis. Taxonomy (NCBI): domain Eukaryota; kingdom Metazoa; phylum Chordata; class Lepidosauria; order Squamata; family Colubridae; genus Stegonotus; species Stegonotus admiraltiensis. The sequence goes on along the minus strand of JANHZT010007234.1, from coordinate 821 downwards.
GCATAGAGAGAATTAAGTGTTCAGCAGAGTGATGGCATGAGAGAGAAAAAAAGCCTGTCCCTGTGTCTAGTTGTTTTGGCATGCAAAGGTCTATTGCCGTGATGGAGAACCTATGGCATACGTGCCAGAGATGGCACACAGCGCCCTTTCTAATGGCATGTGAGCTGTCACCCCAGTTCAGCTCTGCTGTGCATGTGCACAAGTCTCCCGCCGACCAACTGGTCTGCACATGCCCCACCCCGGACATGCATGGGGGGTGGGGCATGTGCAGGAAGGCCCCCCCTGTGTGCAGGAGAGGGCTGCACATTCATGCATGGGGACAGGGCTCATTCAGGGGCCCACACGTGCATTGCATTTTGGGGGTTTGGGCACGCTTTGGGCACTTGGTCCAGAAAAGGTTAGCCATCACTGCTCTATTGGAAAGAGTTGAAACAATTTTTGTTCAGCATGGTGGAGGGTCTCCAGTTATCTTCTCAACCCTCCTTCTGACCCATGCAATGTACAAGTCTTCTATGCAAGACAAACTGGTTGCAATTGCAATTTTTCTTTCTGCAGTCTTAACTCAGGGGTGGGTTCTAATTTTTTTTTACTACCGGTTCTGTGGGCGTGGCTTATTTTGTGGGCATGGCTTGATGGTCATGTGTCAATTATTTAGGATTTAGCAGAGGTTATAATCTAGGTCTACCAGGCTTTTAACTGCTTGCAGAGCAGTTAAATGTACCCGTTTATTTTTGCAGGCACTGGTCTACTCATGTATTTTTGCAGGCACTGGTCTACTCATTTGTTTTCTTTTAACACTGATCAGCTGTAGGGCGGCCCTT